>JAVCKT010111610.1:0-22961 GCA_032273925.1 Rhynchotus rufescens
CTGTCCCCTCGGAGCTCTCAGCGCAGGGCCGCTCCTGTCCCCTCAGAGCCCTCAGTGCAGGGCCTCTCCTGTCCCCTCGGAGCTCTCAGCGCAGGGCCGCTCCTGTCCCCTCAGAGCCCTCAGTGCAGGGCCTCTCCTGTCCCCTCGGAGCTCTCAGCGCAGGGCCGCTCCTGTCCCCTCAGAGCCCTCAGTGCAGGGCCTCTCCTGTCCCCTTGGAGCTCTCAGCGCAGGGCCGCTCCTGTCCCCTCAGCGCAGGGGCTGCTCCTGTCCCCTCCATGTCCGTCAGGGTTCTGGCAGCGGTGACATGCGCTGCTTTACTGCTGTGGGGGCAACAGCTTCTTCAAGGGTTTTGCACGAGAGGCTCCATCCCATCCCAGCCCCAACAGCCAACCTTTTTACTCAGTTGTGCCCAGGATGCTTGCCAGACTGTGACTCTTTGATAGAAGTGATTTATCTGAGATGCCCTCCCGTGTGTCCCTGTAAGGAGCAGCTGTGTGTGTCTCATGTGGGCCATGCGAGTTACACATGAGGTCAGCTCCTATACCTCACATGTACCTCACATATTGCTCAGCTCCATACCTCACATGAGGTCAGCTCCTCATGTGGGTGAGCCCGGCAGGCGGGAGGGTGGTGCAGGGTTTCGGAGCTCTGTGGGTTCATCATCTTCCTGTTCCTTTCCATTTTTCTGGGTCTATTTTCTCCTTTTGTGCTCTCGACAGGCATGTCGCTATGGGCACGTGCAGCACCTGGAGCATCTTCTCTTCTATGGAGCTGATATGACTTCACAGAACGCCTCAGGAAACACTGCTCTGCATATCTGTGCTCTCTATAACCAGGTAAAACTGGAGGAGAGGAGAACAAGAAAGCACAGGGTTAGGCTGCATGAGGTAGAGAAGACACACGTGGGCCTGGGGCACCTTCTTACTGCTACTCTCCATTCTTGATCCAGAGAAGTTCTTCTCGATTGTAACTCTCTTCTGTTTTAAAGCGAGGGTGATTTTGCTTGTAGCACTAGTGTCATTTCAGATTTCGTGAGAGGCAGCTGACCAAAGGGCACCATATCTGTTTAATTTTCTAGTGTGGTCACTAAGCTTAGTTCAGGAGAAATCAAGGGTGGTGGAAGAGCCATCTCTGATCCTGTCTCAGGCCACATGCCCAGGTTCAGAGGTTGGCATCTAAGAATTTCTCTCCAAGGTTGTGTTCCTTTCCGGTGACTTTATAAACTGTCTTATGTATTTTGATTATAAAACAACCGTGCAATTTCTCTTCCTGAACAGAAAAGCTGAAATCTGTTATGCTTTGCAATAGACATAGATATGGGTAGGTTGATTTGTGGCTTGTTAGGTAGGTGTGTTTTTCTGCACACCAGCTCTACTATATGCACAGCAGGACTCCTACAAGGACAACTTTTGGAGGGATAGGGTGGCAGAGAGGCATTAAGGACTGCAGTGGCCTGTAAGCATGTGGAAAGACCCGCATTTAGAAGCACAGAGCACTCAAAATCACTGGAGGCTTCAGTAAATCGCATGCAGGAGCGTGCGGTGGCCGCTGGGCCCTGCGGCTGTGCTCCGGGGATGGTGTGAGGGATGTTAGGGACGTCAGGGTTCAGGAGCCGCAGAGCAGCTCATAGGCGGGTGGACCTGCTCAGCTTGGTGAGCAGGGAATCACTGTTGAGAGGAAGTGAACACCCCTACACATTCCTCTCTCTTGCCAGGGGAAATTGCCTGTGTGTGACGAAACCACCTGGTTTACTTTGCTGTCACCAGCCTGCAGGGCTAATGGTTTTCTCTTTTCTTCCCTTTTGCTTCCTTTCCTAGGAGAGCTGCGCTCGGGTTCTCCTCTTCCGCGGGGCGAGCAAAGAGATCCGCAACTACAACAGCCAGACTGCGTTCCAGGTGAGGCGGCGAGCTGCTCGCCCTGCTCCTTCACACGCCCCTCTCACCGAGCTCTGAGCTGAGCAGCGCCTGCCCCGATCGAGGGCAGCTCTGCAACGTCTCCTAGGCGCTTATGTGGCTGAGCTCACTGGAGCAAAACCATTGATTCAGGGGCTGTACTCTGGCGTTGCCTTAGTTGCAACTAAGGAGCAGTAGACAGGAAAGAGAATATGAGCATTCTCTCATGTGGGGGGACCGTGGCAGTGAAACTCTGCAATAGCTTTCCAGTATATGCTCGGGAGAAAACCGAACATAGAGAAGGAGATGCTCAGTCATTTTACAATGCCACTCCTTCCATAAATTAATCAACTTTTGGGAAGTGACTCTCTGCAGATACTATAGGCTGCGATCTGTGATGCAGGAGATTGCCTTGCCCTTCTTTGCGCAAGTTTTGAACTTGAAACAGACAGTGTCTGTGCTCTTATTGAAACACAGGCACTTGCCTGAGGACCTTTCAGAAATATTTTGACTCAATGTCCAGCTAATACTAATGTTCAGGTCTCATGAGAGCAGAGAGTGCCTGCCAGTTTCTTACTCAGATACCAGCTTAGCCTGCAGCTAAGCTCCCAGACCGTCTGCCTTCTAGAAAGTCTTTCTCTCACTTCTTTTTCCATGTTGTTTATAAATGTTGTAGGCTATAGAGCCTCAAATGTGACCACAATGGTGTCATACAATCCCCACAAACACCATGATTGATCCCCATGAGAAGCTTTATTTGCACATGCCATTACTCTTGTTGAGCGTGTGCATCTGCTCTTGTCATTAGAACAGCAGTTTGTCCTGGGTGGAAATGCTAAGGAACTGCTGAGCGGATATTCTGCGTGTGCTGGAAATGTGCTGCATCCCAGTTGTGCTGGGCCTACTTTGTCTCACCCAGAAGGAATTTACATGGATAGTGAGATCTGCGTGTCCTCAGATATTAACATTTGCTGCAAATGCACAAATAATTGTGCAGAGTATGTACTGTGAGTGCACTGGGAAGCTGGAAACTCTTCTGTGGTAGAGTAAACCTATCTGGTAACCATGATGAATTTGCTGTGGTTCTTCTTGAAAACCTCTAATGCAAGCTGCTGCTGTTACACTCTGCATAACATTACTTCATTTAAGTTTTAAGTGTATATTTTTGTATGAATTAAGCTTGCAGTCATAAAAAGTGTACATACAATTTCCATGGGTAATTATTGTGACTGTCCGTACAATTATGCGTCTGTGTGGAGGTAGCAGTTAATTAAATATTTCTGTGCTCAGGTGTAAAATGTTTACGTAGTTTCAGGAAGTGAATATATAGCTCATTTTCTTAACCTGTTTAGTGCTGCTTTCCTTGGTAAAACCAAGGCAGTGTTTCTTGTGAGCTGTGTTACGTGTTGCTTTGGATGCTGCTGAAAGAAGAAAGGGTTCTGAAAGCCAAGCTTGGTGTTTCTTGTAGGCAGTCTGTTATTTTGTCAGATGCAGGGACTTTTACCTGGATTTACCCCATGGTGGGTACGCCACCCACAGAATGAATTCACCTAAATTTAAGTGTCTCCAGGGCAGATCCCTGTTGTCTGGTGCCCATAGTAGGTGATAGAGGTGGGAGAGGGATCTTGTCCCTACCTCCACTGGTGGCCCTGGCAGCCCAGTGCCTGGGTGCAGTGGGTGCTACTTGCAGAGGGCCAGAGGAGCCTGGTCCACCTTTATTTAGACCGTTCTCTGCCTGTTCCGTGTTGTCTACCACTGTGGCAGGTGGGCTGTGAAAGGGCTTGTGGAGATGGAGGCAGGAAGGTCTGCCGAGATCACAGATGCTGCTTCTCTTTGAGGAACTTTGCTCTGGGAAAGGAGCTTATTCCCCTCTGATTTCTTTCTGATTTAACCTAAAAATACTTAACTCCAGAAAGGGGCACCTCAGGCTGTTTGATTTACGGTAAGTTGGACTTTGGGAATCCAGCAATGGAGAAATGGATGCTTCTTGTTCCGGCATTTGTAGGACATGGGATGGCTGGTGAAGGAACAGGGTATAGCAGGTGGTGAAGAAATTGGCTTCTGCTTTGATTTTGTTCGGGTCCTGCAGAATCCTAACGAGTGATGAGGGAAAAAATGGTGTTTGTCTTTTCCTTTATGAAGTAGTGTGACTAATTTGAAGTTTCTGTTCCAGAAAATGAAAATTGTGCTTAGTAATCCAATCAGATTGTTTATTGACACAAGTAGAGCCTGATCCAAACCAGGATTTGAGATTAGTATTACGGGCTCCTGTCAGTTCCTGCCTTTCAAACAGAAGCCCTGTGACTTGCTGCTGAGTCTGTTTGCTCAGTATTTCTGCATGACATCAAGTCTCTGACTGCTCGGAAGTTGCACTGTCCCACATACCATCTTCATGTTGTTGTTGTAATGGGCTGCTCCATTGCTACGACGAGTTGCATCATGGCAAAGGAAACTGGAGTCTTTATGAGGCCACATATGTGCTGCCCAGAGCACCTCTGTGGCAGGGAAATCACATAAATGCCTCTCTTTTTTGCAGGGCCATTTAGGGTCAGATTGCTGCACATAGCTGCTGTTAATTTGACTTTTGCTGTAAAACAGATAGCTCCATGTCAGAGGCCTGAGAGTCCTTTCTGTAGACTTGGGTCCTTCCCAAAGGTCCACAGCCTCATACAAATAAGTTCCTCCTGAAGGATGGAGACATGATTTTTCTGGTAGGATATTGAATTCCCAAGATATTCTGGATGAAAAGAAAGCATTTTCCTCCCCGCTTTCTTTTGCCTTCTAGCTGCCTTAACAGTATCTGTAGCAGAGGGTCAGAAGCAAAGTGCTGCCTGGGCACCAGCTTTCTCACACTCTCTATGCTGTCACCCGTCTCCGGGTACTCACTGACCTGACTAGATGTATTGACCGCTGGAGCATGCTCTGGGTCAGGGGTCACATCAACAGCAGAGCACCTTGAAGGGGGAGATGAGTCTTAAAGGCTTTCTGTCTTCCTGTACAGTGTTCATGGCTGCGGAGCAGCACCACGAGTCTGTTGTACAAAGAAGCAGGGGAGGACAGGCTCTCCTCTCATTTGCAAAAGGGGCTGAGAGTGAGATCAGCAAACTCTTCTGCATGAGAAGGCCATGAAAACCCCATTTGACCCCATGTCTCTCAGGGCAGACATTGGGCACCTCCAGTCATATCTGCTCTTTTCAGGAGCCTGTCACAGGAATGTGCCACTTCTTGCTTTTGCTTCCTCAGCTTACAAAGGTCTGTTTCTCCCTGATTCATCAGAGAAGCTCAGAAATTGCCAAATGGGCCACCATTGCCATGGTGGTCACCTCGCTTTGTGCAGTGAAGGCCAAAGGCTTGTCCCGTATCACCTTACTCTACCATTGACCCATCTAGATGCAGTTTCACTGTACAACAGTTGAAGTGCTATTTCCTTGCTATGAGCTTGAGCTCATTGACGTTTGCCATCCTGGACCATTTCCTTTACCCAATACTAGGTGAGACTTCTTTTCTGAGGCTTGCATATTCTCCAGAATATTCTTTCAGGCCACTAGGGATGCACTGCATAGTGCCTCTTTTGAAAGAAGGCCTTCATCTTTCGTCTGATGATTATTCTGTCTTTCAATTAAGTTATTTCCCCACTCCTCCATTTCAAAGACTCAGGTTTATCCTAAAATCACTGGACATCTTTTCCTCTGTCCTGAGAAATAAACATACCCGTGAAATATCCTTTTGAAGCTTTCAGATTTGCCTGTGAGCTCTGAAAGCATTTCAGTCGACCTGTTGAAGATTTCAATGATGTCTTGTGGGTCTGTTCCAGTCTTTCCAGTCTTACTAAAGTGCTAGGCAAGAGCCAGCAGCTGCATGTTCCACCTCCTCTTACTTCTACCTCACAATCCTCTTTTCCTTCTCCCTTTTCAGGGGCATTTTTCATGAGTCTGTCTTGGCAGTGAATGCTGTGTTGTCACTAGAAAAAGAACTGGATCCACCTCAGGATCGTGTTGTCAGGGCCCTGAGTGCACTAATAGGCCTCTCTGGCTCTCACCAGCCTTACCTGGGCCCTCCTCTTGCCCCTGTCAGTGGCCCAAAAGCCAGTTTAAGCTCAGGCCTCAGTCCTTGCACGAGCTGTGTTCCAGCTCAGCCACCGGCAGGCTCTGCTTGGCCGTGGACACAGCTGATCTGGACCTTCAGACTGACTTCTGCCCTGCTCTCAGATCTGCCGGGTCACTGTGGGCATTCCTGGTGAGCACTGGGCTCTGGTTACCCGTGTCAGACCCGACCCTGACCCTGATGTGTGGATTGACTTCCTGACTTTACCTTGGACCTCCCTTGTCGCCTTGGACATCCTTGGTGGTGGTTGAACCTGACTCCCTTCTCTATGTAGTTCAAGAAGGCACCACTGGGCAGTGTTCTGTGTTTTGTGAGGAAGAGGTCTGCTATGAAAGCCTTGATTTTCAAGAGGTGAATTATACTGTGATAAGATTGATCCAGTGTCACTACTTCCATTCTGTTCTTGCATGGAACTTGTGATAACTCAAAGTCCTTTAGGTCGGCCTGTCTACAGTTATTTATTTATTTATTTATTTTTAACTAAAGCATTAAGTGGTAGCTGCTGTTCAATTGCAGTGTCTTGGGTTTCTTTTCCCTTACTCTATTGACAGGTTGACAGAGTAATCCCAAGAGACATGACCTTTCAAATTCTGTGAATGACTTTGTCTCTTTTTAAGCATCTGAATGATATCATTTGACTTGGAAATGAAACCATTTACCTTTGCAAGCTGAACTTTATCAGAATAGCTGCTGATTCCCAGGTGAGCATGTTATAATGTGCAGACAGTCTCTCCTAACCTTGATTTGGCACTGCCTGGGCTACCAAAAAGAAGCTGTCTTGTCTTCTAGTGCGTATGGCCTTTGTCATCTTCTTGACACTGCAGCTATTTGCAAACATGGTCGTTTGTCCTTCATTGATCCATGGGACTCAGAAAGCTTCCATTTATGTGCAGCAGGATTAGGATCAGAAAAGAGCTCCTGAAATTCTTTCTTCCTTTCTGATGGGATGCTGCATGTGACTTCCTGGATTAAGATGCCCTTCTGAAGTTCTGTTGCTCAGATTTTATGGATATTTTACATTCCTATTGCGGATGGGCTATGTGAAATGGCCTTCCGACTCACTTTCTGACTGGAGTTTGACACCTCACGTATGAGAAATGGTTGACTGTTGGGGTGGACATTAAGAAGGCTTAGGGAAGGAGATACTTTTTGCTCTTTAAAGCCACTGCCTTTGTGGCTCATGTCTAGGTTGCTGGCTACTAGGACCGCTAGGGTCTCTTCCACAGAACCATTCCCCAGACTATATCACTGTCAGTGCTTCTTCCTTCCCAGAAGGAGGACTTTGCATTTATCCTTATTGAATTTCATGGAGTTACTACTGATCCATTCCTCCAGCTTGTCCAGGTCCTTCTGGATAGCAGTTCTGTCCTTGAGTGTATTGACCAATCCCTCCAATTTGGTGTCACCAGCAAACTTGACAAGAGTTCACTTTTTCACCTCCTCCATATCTTGGAGAATCCATATCTTGGAGAAAGATGTGATCATCAGCACAGACCTCTGCAATGTTCCACTTGTCTTTGGTTTCCAAGTAGAGAACCATCATTCTTTAAGCCTGGCTATCCAAGTAGAATTTTATCCATCTAGCTGTCCACTCCTCCAGACTGTAATGTCCTAACTTCTGTGCAAAGAGAGCTGAGACACAGGAAGGCCCAGTCTGTCTTGCCTTCATTCTCTGAGTCTTCTGAGATATGTGCTGTCTCAGAACGGGTGAGCCATCTGATTCACCGCAGCCTCACAATGGTGCACCTTGTGATAGGCAGCTGGACAGCTGTTGTTATCAAAGGAATCCTGTTCTTTTTCATGTAGAGAATTCCCTATAAAAGCAGAAGAAGAACTCTAAGCAGTGACTGCTTTGGAGCTCTATTGAGCAGCTAATTTTTGTTAGCCACGCTGTGCAACTGCTTGTTCCCTGGTTTGCAACTGATGCTTACATGAAGAACTTCAGCACTCTTCATAGCTGGGCTACAACTGCCGAGGTGTCACACATGGTGCAAACATATCCACAAGCTCAGCAGAAGGTCGTGGTTCCTCAAGCTGCTTTGTCCATGTGCTGGCTTTCTGTGCTCCCACCTTCCCCAGAGACCTCTGAGGTGCCGATTTGTTTTGCAGTGTTGAAGATCTCAGGTGGTGATTGGCATGTTGTACCTTTTGTACCTTTTGTGTTCGGGTCAGAAGAGGGACAACTGAGTTGAGTTAGAGCTCCTGTCAGAGTCCAGTGCTCTCCAACCAGGTTCTGTTAGATACTCAGCACTTGGAGGATATAATGTTTAATGTAAAAGTTTACTTTGAAGGTGTGTGACGTTGCATGGGATTTTTGATTTAGCAGAGTGATAACAGCAATATCCTGAAATCACCCCAGCAGTGTAAGGTCCGCTTAGCAATTGCAGTATGCAGTTCAACACAAGACCGAGGTGGTTCCTGTTACCCATCCCTGTGACATGCCCACTGTTACGGCATTGGACAGGTATACGTGGGGTGAAGCCTGCTCAAGACCTTTGTTCTCTTTGAAATTCCATTGTTAGTTGCTCAGGTTTTATATTCAGCGTTGGGCTGAGCCATGTATACACTTCCGCCCTAGCTGCTCTGGCTATCTCAGGAAGCAACATTTACCCCAGTTGGTCCACTCAACGGATATAGCTGCTTATCTCTAGCAAAGGTCACCCTCCGGTCCCTTTGTGTGGAGATCAGGCCAGCATTCTGTGCAAGGGCTGTGCTAATGAGTCACATCCTGCATTATTCCCGAGCGTCGTGGGCACCTTGCCCTTGCCCATCTCCTCTGACCCTTCTTCCACTGCAGGGGTTACTGGTCGGTCACAGTTCCCCAGGTAGTTCCAAAGGGAAAGATCCTGCTCTTGATATGAGGATGTTTGTAGTTCACATCTGTGTTTGCGTAGGTAAAAGTGTCTTAGAGATCCCGGGTCACTGGTAACTAATCTTTCCTTCTGCATGTATTCTCCCCAATCTTGCTTTCCCACCAGTAATGGAAGATTCTTTAGCACATATTTGACAGGAGCCATCAAAAAGTGGGCTCAGCACTGGAAGATCTAACAATCAGGGCATGATTCTGTGATATTGGCTAAAAATCTGATCACAGTCGTCTTACGTAAGCAAACCCCTGGCTCTAAATGAACGTGAGCAGGTGATTCTTGTAGGAAATTAGAACTAAAAATGTTTAAACATAGAATGTAATTTCTCTCCTGTCTGGCAGGCTTGTGTGCCAGTGGAGCTCTGGGATTGCTTGTGTTGCCTCATGCCAAATAGTTCTCAAGTACATTTTAAAATGCAGACAGAAAGTTTCTTAGTGATGAGTAAATGCCAGTTTTGTACAAATTTCTATGTTCTCGAGATATTCATGATTGAACTCTTCCATTTATACGTACACAGGATTTCATATACTGAGTTGAAAAAATAGCATGCAAGTAGTTACTTCAAATTTCTTCTCATTTTGCTGAAATTTAACAATCAGAGCTTCTTCTCTTTGTCAAAAATCTGTCCCTTTGATTACTGCATTTTTGCGATGTTTCAGGCAGAATTCTTCTGAACACTTTTCTTCTGCGGGTAATTCATGCTATTAAAGAAGCAACAGTTTCTTGTTGCAAGCAGTGCAGGGTTTGCTGCTGTAGGGAGCTCCTCTGGCTTCAGTGCTCTCAGAGATTTATACCAAAATGAGTCCTCAACAGGTAAGGCTTACTATCGTAATGAAATGGAAGCACACCTTAGAGGTTTTAGACTGCTTTTAACTCAGCTGTGAGCGTTTCTGATCAATGTTTAAACTGACATAAGGAAACCATCGCCTGAGTAGATGCATAAAAGTTGTAATTCTGTGATGTGTTGGACCCGAGCCTCCTGAGCCAAGCGTGCACTTGGTGCTGGCGCTTGCTGCTGTGTGACATCGGTCACGGCTTGATTTCTCTCCTAGGTCTTCAGTGAAAAAGTGATAAAATTATTGAACTACAGGATCACATAGGTGGGAAGGTAGCAGTGCTGGCATTTTGCCCTGTCCCTGCTGAGAGCAGGGCCTGTTGGTGCAGGTTGCTCAGGACGGTGACTGAACAGGAGCAGAAGACAACCAGTGATGGAGCTGCCAGAGCCTCGAGGTTCCTGCTGGCCCATTTCTCCAGCTCCTAGATCCCTCTGAAGAGCAGCCCTGCCCTCGTGCATGTCACCTGCTCCCAAGTTTTGTGTCACCCACTCTCTAGCTTGTTAATAAAAACATTAAATAGCATGGGCCCCAGTATCCATCCCCGAGGAATTACCTGGTATTTAGTCACTAACTGGTCTTCATAGCCGTGTTCACCAGCCTTTGAGCCTGGCCATCCAGCCAATTTTCCGCGTTTCTTACGGTTCACCAATTCAAGACATCTCTGTCCAATTTTGCTGTACGGATGCTATGGGATGCCATGTCAAAATCCTCCTTAAATTCATGGCCACCTTCCCTGCTCTCTCCTTCTCCACAAAGCCATCCATCTCATCAAAGAAGGCAACAGAAAATGAGGACTGAAATGGAACCTGAGAGGTCGTTCGTTTTGTCTGTTCTCCTGCCACCAGCGCCCCTGTCCCCCCAGATTAGCTCTGTCTCGGTGCTTTATGACTGCTCTTGCCTACCCTATTTGTGAGCTCCTTCCACGCTGCAGGAAGGCTGCAGCCTCCCTGGGTAGGCTGGTTTTGTGCTTAACTGTCTTTACTGTCAGAAAGCTTTTTCTGATATCTAACCTGAATCTTTCTTTTTGAATTTTAAGCCCATTACTTTTTCAGTGGTTATTGAGAACAGATTATTTTTGTCCTCGTTGAAGCTGCTTTTTTTTCCCCTTTCTTCCTGTTCCACCCCTTCCCCACTTAATCTTCTATTCTCTGGCTAAATATCCCAGATCATTCAGATTTCCCTGAAACCGACTTCGACAACATAATCTGATCATTACTGATGATTCCCTCTGAATTCTGTACATACCATTTATTTAATTCAGTTCCTAAACGTAGCCCCCAGCTGAAACCCTGTGTGCGCTGCACAGAGCACAGGGATTACACCGTGTCTTGTTGGTGAGACTAATTGTAAATCCCGATACGTATTTTGAGCCTTTTCAGCCGCAGCATGACTTGTTGACTCATGTTCAGCTTGTGATCCTGTAAGCCTCAGATCTTTTTTGAGTTGAGCTGTTGCCTGCTGCCTTCCAGCATGTGTTTGTGCCTAGCGTCACGGGCGCATGGAAAATTTGGGGCTGATGGGATGTCTCTTTTCGTACATTTATGGCCCAACGTGCTGCTCAGAGAGGAGCCAGCTGCAGAAGTGGATGAGGGTGTCCAGGGCCCTGCCAGGCAGGCCAGGGATGCTCCTGGGAATGGGGTGCTGCCACCTCTGGGTCTCCTTCCAGTGCTGCCCCGTTCTCCTGCTGAAGGATCTCTTCGTTACGGCCAGCCACAGTTTTCCCCTGTTGCAACCTGTGGCACCTTAGAGAAGAACCCAGCTTCACCTCCTGCCACCGCCTTGAATAAGACATCTCCCCTTGAGCCTGGTGAAACTGCTCTGTGTGCCGTCCTCCACGCTGCCAGGGACATGGGAATGCTGCTCCCGTTTGGGTCTCACAGCAAGCTTTATGATCAGGTTTTCACCCCGCTGGTAGCAGCTTCACCTGGATACGATCTCTGTAGCTTCTGAGAGCATCCTTTGAGAACATCAGAGGTTTTGCAGAGCTGCATGCCCGATACCTTCTGTTTCTTAGTGCCTCACAAAGCCGGGCCTGTTCCCTTGTCATAGGAGTAGCTTGAATCACTTACAATTTCTTTGCTCATTATAAATTGCTGTTGTCTGTCACCTCTGCTTGCTAATTATCTCCTTTGCCCAGCATTTTTATGGATATTAAAAAAAAAAATGTTGTGTTTTCTGGTGCTATGCTCCTCTCTTTCCTGTCGCACACCCTTTTCAAGCTGGTTGTCACATCAGTCCCTCCCAGCTTTCTGAGACCTTTCAAAGATGTTCAAATCTAACCACTCGTATCTGTGATTCCTGCTAACAAATTCTCGGCAGTGCAGTTCAGCTCACGGTGATTTGCAGAGAAGCAAAGGTGGTTAATGCGTTGAGCGCAGAAACGGACACAAAGGCAAACGGACACAAAGGACTCAGTGCCGATTTGGTCAGGCCCAGCCCATTTGCTGATTTGGGGGCATTTGTTGCATGATTGCAGCCAGGTTTGGAGTGAGAACGGAAGCGAAAGCCCTTCAGCACGGCGTGTACCAGAGCTTTCCCCGTTGAGCTGCAGGTGTGCTCTTCTCCCATCTGCTCTTGCCGCTCACGTATTGTAATATGTTTTCCTGTTTTCCAGCTATTCTTTGCTTCTTGTTTCTTATTTTATACCTTGACCTTTCACAATCTTTTTTTTTTTTTTTGCACCTCTCACACATATAATTGGGGTTTTCAACCTAGTAACACTTTGACTGGTTCTCCTTAAAGATTTGAACTTCAGCGTTACTTTAACGTATCATTTATATCAGCTTGTCAGCGCAAGCACGTTGAGAGATGTATTTTCCTTAAAAAATTGTTTCTTGTTCCTGTAAAATAAACATTGTGGTCTGAACTCTGCAATTTGCAGTCATGTTGCCCAGGCAACAGAATTTGCTCAGAGGGTTTTGTTAAAGAACATCTTCAGTTAACTGTGATTTTTCTAATTTAACTTGAATTTTAGCTTCCAGACTCCCTACTCACTAGTGACATCATACCTTGTGATGTCATATAACACAATGTGTTTAATTCTCCGTACGTAGCTGGTAAGTGCTCGGTGTTAAGGAGCAGATGAAGCTGGGAGTTACTGCTCAGCTTAGCTAGTTCAATGCAAGCTCTTGCTGTCTACTGCTATTGTTCCTCAACACGTGTGGAACAGAAACAGCATCTGCTGTTGGACGGGCTTTAAAGGCTTGGTCAGGGCTTATGCCAAGAATTTCAGCTGATGTGAGAATGCCTCTAACATTGTTTTCATTAATAAGCTCCATATTTTTCTTTTCGTCACCACACCGAGGACCTCGCGCTCCTCCATCTGTTCCCTCTCATCAAACGCTTGGATTTTAAGGGGAGGTGAGTTTGGGTGTGTGCAGAGCCTGCTGATTTTGCTCCCTACGTCTACTGTTGTGGAAATTAAAGTAATTTATGGAGGTGTGGACTTCCTATTGGCGCTTGGAATAGTTACTCAACCTGTTATGTACCAAAAATGCAGCATATCTTCCCCAAACTTGCTGCATTTGTTCTCTGAGTGGAAAAAAACAGCATTTCTTCAGCTTTTAAAAGCATGTTCATTAAATGTTAACATAAAATTGATGAAATTTGGGGTCTATAAGAAATGTATTATCTTTGCTTAAACTCTTTTTTTATCCTTAACGATCAGCTAAAGTAATAACCCAGCCTATTCTAATGTTTGTTATGCTTGAAATTAATTAAAAACTTGCGCACAGATCAGATTTTAAGCGAGTAGCTTGCAATGCAGATAAGCGGCTCGCGACTGGCAGAGCGGTCGCTCCTCCTGGGGTGACGGCCGTTTCCGCGTGTCCGTCCCGGTCCCTCCGCCTCCGCAGGAGCATCCAGCTCCGTTGGAGCACCCAGGGCGCCGCGAGCTTTGCCGGTGCACGGGCAGCTTCTCCTTTACTCCAGGGTGCCTCCTGCACCTCTTTGAATCTGCCCGCTCCTGGTCTCACGTGTGTTGCAGCAGTGGGAAAGCCTTGCCGCTGGGTTTCTGCCCTACATGCTAACACCAATCCGTCTGGTCATCCATCAGTTTTCTCTGCGGAAGAACAGAATAGTCTGTGCTCCTTTAACACTCGTGTTTCAGGCTTTTATATCTAATAAATTGTTTTTATGTCCACCAATTGAATTTCTCCTTGAAACAGGGTTGTCAGGAATGACCCTTGTATACTAATACAGGGCTTCTCACTGACTTGGTGTTATTTCTCATTGACAATTTCAATTAGTCTTTATAGGTACCATAGACTGAGAGTTTATGCTGGTGCCCTCTCTGGCTCTCCTTTGTTTTTCTGAGAACAGTTTTACTTCCTACAGCTATGGACTGTGGCCATTTCTCATAACCTGCCTGCACTGAGACAAACACCTCGAGGCTCAGGCTCTGCTGTAACAAGAACTTACTTATTATCCCGCCAGACTTTGTGCTGCCACCAGTTTTACCTTGTGCGAGTCAGTATGTTGGTGGTCATTATGGGCATAGAGGAGATTTGGACCAAGAACCTGAGCACTGCCGCTCAGTAACATCCCGCTGGATGATCTCTCTTTGTTAACAAATGTATTTTGAGCTAGTTAAACTATTTATGACACATAACATGTGTGTAATGAACATGTCTTGGACCCAGTTGGACTATCTGGTCATGGAAGGCTGCAGATCATACAGTCCTGGGCATGCATGCCTTGAACAGGTCCGGATGCTTCTTTTTCATTGCTTGGATGTAAGAAATCCACTGAGTGTTTGTCAAATATGCTTCAAAGCTGCCTGCGAGGACATTCTGCAACTGCTCAAAAAAAAAATCAGCACTTTTTTTCTTAGTATTTAACCATTTTTTTTTTGTCCAAATGAGCAAGTGTTTTTGTCCAACAATGCAGTAGTGGGATCCTTGATGACCATTCTTTCTGTAGTATTCTCTTATGATTTGGACGACTATCACTATGTCTTCTCTTGGTTTTCTGTCATCCAGGATGAACAAGCCCAGTTCTTCCAGTCCTTCCTTCAAAGCCTCTTTTTCACCTTATTGATTTGTACTTGTTTCCATCCTTAAATAATTGTGCTCAGACCTGAAGGTCTCCTTCCAGATGGGGCCTCACCATGTTGTTAATGCATCCTGGAACTACAATTTGTCTTTATGCAACATCACCTTCCTGTTGATTTATGTCTAGCTTGTGTTCCACTGTTACCACACCTTGGCTTCTGCCTTCTGATGCCCAGGCAGTTGTGCTTCGTTTTGTATTTGTGTGCTTGATTTCTCCATGCTAAGTGCAACACTTAGTACTAGTCCTTACCCAGTTTCATCTTGCTGATTACAGAGGTGTTTCTATCCGCCGGGCTCATAAACTTGTCAATCAAACTTTATGTATTCTTCCTCTTTTACAAAACAAAACAAAACAAGATTTACTTTCCTAAAACTGTGGAAATTATCAGCAAAACGGGAATAAAATACAATTAGATTCAGGATGTCAAAACTGGCATAAGGTCTGCAGCAGAAAATAATTCAGAAAAGCATTCTAAATGCTAAATATGCACCAGTGTTATTAATGGACTGTATCTGGCTTCCGTGAAGATGTTAAAAACCGAACTGGATATTATGAGTGTAGTTAAGATTTCTTATGCAATATTATTTATAAACTGTTACAGCAGTTTGAAAAGGTTTCAAGCAGCGAGGAAGCTAACTAGAGGAAGGAGCAGTAATGAATGAATATGGTGGGAATATAAACCCACGTATGGGCAAAAATGGCCATTGCGAAGCAAAAGAGAGGGGAGCGCGTCCCGGAGCCCTGCGCGGTCCCCAGGGCTCAACGGGTAAGGGAAGGAGCCTCATCCTCTGCGTCCTGGAGTTCCCTGGGTTTCCTGAGACCTGCCCCTTTATGATTTGAAGAGTTCCTCTGTGATTTTTTTTTGAAGATCTTTTTCAAGTTATCAGGCTTTTTATATGCATATTAATTATATTTAGCAAATGTTATTCCTCATCTCCCTTCATTATAGGAAGTAAGTTTCCATTCCATATCTGCCGTCATGGGGGAAGATGATGGGAGAAGATTAAATGCATTCCTATATTCCCTTGTTTCTACTAAATCTCTACTTTCTCACCTTGCCTGTGCTGTTGCCTGCAATCGTATCATGTGCCTCTTGTGATGGACCAGTGATTGACCCATGTGTTTCCTTCCCTGTGCTAGATTTAAACTGGTTTCCCCTGGCAGATCTGCCCAGGGACCCCCTGGGTTACTGAGCTGCTCTTGTCCCCCACTCCGTGTTGAACTCCGGGCTTCCCTTGCTGGGGTTAGAAGGTGCGGAGCATGGGGGCCTGTGCCCGCCCCGGCGCGAGGCTCCGTCCCGGCGCAGCAGACACGGAGCTGCCGTTCTGAGGGCTGCGCGTGGCGCTGCTCCATGCGTGGTGCTGCTCCGTGCATTCTGCTGCTCGGTGCATGCTGCTGCTGGGTGCCTGGTGCTGCTGGATGTGCGGTGCTGCTGGGTGCCTGGTGCTGCTGGGTTTGTGGTGCTGCTGGGTGCATGTGCCGCGTGCCGTGTGCCGCATGTGCAGCCGTGCGCATCCCCCTCCTGCGGTGCCGCGGGCGCCCTGCACGCTGCCGTCCCGTGTATCCTGCTGCAGACACGCAGTGCTCTGCTTGCGGAGGGTCCTTTCCATTTGTCTGATGAACTTTTTATTATTATTTAGCTCCTCTCTGAGGGCTTTCTTCTTGTTCTTGTTTGATTTGATTTGCTTCTCTCCCTTTTCATTTGAAGTTTGTCTAGTAAAAATTGATCAGGTTTGTGGCCTCCCGGCTGCCTCCCACTCCTCCTCCGCTCTTTGGTGTGAGACTGATCTAATCCTGAGTCAGATGCCATCCCCGCTTCAATTATCCCAGCAATGTTTCTGACTTGAGATCTTCCCTGGCTGGTGGCACCTGCACTTCGCCTCGGTGCTGCATGTTGCACAGAAGCACCAGCTTTGCATGGGAGGTCCTGCATCTTCCTCTCCTTCAGTCCGAGAGACTAGCAGCTCTTGGGAGGTCCAACAGGCTCGTCCTTGGTCCTGGCAGTGAGGGCCATCCCAGGCACAGGTCTACGTGCTCTCCGTGTCCTCCAGAGCGTTGTTCAGGGCTGGGTGGACCAAAGGGCAGACTCTGACCAGCCCTTTCCCAAGGTGATGTGTCTGGTCTCTTATCCTGTGCTGTGTGCTCTGGATTGCACTGAGCATGGTGACTCCATCTGAACATGCAGAGCCAAGAAACACCCTCACTGCTCTGTCTGCTCTCTCGCCTGGCTCTGAGGTACTCTTTCCTGGGCACTGACTGCCCATGGACCTTGCTGTCACCTCACTAGGACACCCATAAGGTGATGTCTTTAAGAATGCTTCAGGGCACTGAGAGGTTTCTGTGCAGTTGCCATCATGGCCGTGGCCAAATATGTTCTTGTCTCCTTGCAGAACCTTTCTCTGGACTTCCCGGAGGTGCAACCATCACCTCTGGCCTCAGTAGGAAGCCAAAGCTCATTTCATTGTCTTTCTACAGCATGACAATTTGTGGGACTTGGACCTTCAGGACGTTCCCCTGCTAGGCCCACGTGGCTGCACAGCACCTTGCTGGTGACGTGGCCTGCAAGAGTCTTTGAGAGCAGAGTGTAGGGGAGGTAACAACCGCACGCCGAGGCACCTCTTGGTGCTCGCACTGCTCACTGCTCCTCTCGCCGCCCGGCCACCAGCCCTGCTGGAAATGACAGTCCTGGAAGAGAGGAGATTCACTCAGTGTGCAGCTCAGGCCTCTCCTCCTCCTCCAGCTCAGAGGCTTCCTGCGCATGGTGGCTTCACAGCAGCTTCATCTGCTTTGCCAGCCTCACAAGAGCATTCAGAGTTCAGCATATCTCCTTACTGGAGGAGGTCATCTGCCTCTCATTAGGACAGCTTTTATGCATCTTGTTAAGGAAATTGCCTCTTTCTTTGTCTTTTTTTTTCCCCCCTCCCTAACAGCTCCATAAGCTTCATCTGAAAATCTGAAAGTACTGCTAAAACAGATAAAATATATCTCTACTCAGCCTAGAGCTGAGTGGTTGTAGCTTTGGAAAACGGTTCTATTTCTTGTACATGTTTATCTGCACCGGCTGTCTCATGCAGATCATTAGCGGAACCTTCTTGAAGGCCAAGTGGTAGAATGCTGCTCTGTCTGCCTAAATCAAGGGCTGCGTGTAGGGTCCATGGCAAATATATGCACACATGTCCTCTGCAGCAGGTGGGCGGTAAGCTGGGTGTTTCCTGGAGGTGCTGGTTCTACTGCAGACATACAGCATGGTTGGTCTGCAGGTACAAAGACATTTGAGCTGCGTTTGTTCCAGCTGAGCCGTGCAGCTCACGCGCAGCAGGTCTGTCTCGTGCTTCCCAGCACTGTTGGGTCTACAGAGCCGTCGCACGAAGCCTGACCCCAAAGACACTTCGTGAAAGCATCAGACTGGCTGCATGTGTGCGGGGAATCGCAGCACACATTGCCGCGCACGGCTCTAGAATCGCTGCTCGTATGGCAGCCCAGATGGAGCTCCCATATGTAAGCACTAGGAATGACCTAGGAGGACTGCCAGATTTCTGGAAATCTAGAACAAATATAGAAAACGCTTGAAGTCTGCCTGGCCAAGGAAAGGTAGACAACTTTGAAAAAAATATCCAGACATACAGTAGCATTGCTTAAATAAATAAATTGTGGTGATTACAAAGAATTTCTGTTATCTGGGATAAAGCAGAGGTAGAACACCATCAGCAGTGGAAAACCTCCATAGCTGGCAAAGCCTTGGGGAAAGTAGCAGAGAAATGACTGATGGCAGTCTGGCATGTTTACAGGATGCTTCTGCAGGCTTTGGGGGTAGCTGCGGGACAAAAATGTGTCAAAATACCAGCGTTTTCAGAGCTGTGCACTCTGGCGTCTGCTCAGTATTCCTCTGTGCTTCATCCAGACCCTTTCATTTTGCAGACATCATCAAGAAACATAACTCCTACCATGGAACTTTATCTCTTTGCCTCCCTCTGTTCCTTTTTCTTCTCCCTTCCCAGCCAACTTTGCCACCTGGGGCTCCCCGCTCTCAGGCACACACCGCTAGGACTGTGACCCATGGCTATTTGGCAGGTTTGGCATTCTTCTCTCTCTAGGGTCTGCACTCCCCCTCTCTTTGAGGAGATGGCATTGCCAAGGGTGGCAGCGTGTCTGTCAGCTTCAGGTACCATAGGGCCAGCACAGGGCAGCAGTGCTTTGCCAGGGGCAGGGACCGAGGAGCCAGTCCTCCTAGGAAGGCCCATTTTTGTGTGCAGAAGTTCAAGGGAATTCTACCCGCTCCGAAACTGTCATTGCACAAGGAAAGCTCTACCACTTTTTTTTTTTCTTTTTATGTTCGTTTTATGTTCAGCATAGTTATTCTTCACATTTCCTAGGCAAAATAGCTGCATTGAAGGTTGGCCAGCACCATCTTCCCTGGACGTCTCCCTCGCTGAGCCCTGCACGGGGCTGTTGAGGTCCTGGCCGTGGTGGAAGTCACCGTGAGGGGCTGTGCAGCGAGCGGCACCTTGTCCCTCTGCTCTGTCCTGCGGGCAGCGGCGCTTCGCGAGGCCGCGGGACCTGGTGCTGCTGGGGCCAGGCAGCCCCTGGGTCGAGACCTGCCCCGTCCTGGTCCCGGTACCGGGTGTGGGCAGCGCAGGGGCGCAGAGCTGGGCGCAGGGATGTTCCCACGGCGCCCGTGCCCGCAGCCAGGCTTGGATCCCGCTGCCTGGTGATCCCGGGAATCCCAGAATGTGCCTTCTGCTCCCCTGGGGATCCAGCAGCACGGGCACCAGTGGCACTGCAGCCTCCTGCTCCCTGTGCTGGGGATCCAGCAGCACGGGCACCAGCGGCACTGCAGCCTCCTGCTCCCCGTGCTGGGGATCCAGCAGCACGGGCACCAGTGGCACTGCAGCCTCCTTCTCCCCGTGCCCTGCTCTAGGTCCTTGCCAACACCCTGATGCTGCAGGCTTCAAGACCTGCTCACGAGCCCCTCCTCCCCTCCTTTCCCTTTTGGAAATCACTGGTTTGCCTAAAAAGGCAAAAATAAACAAGTGGCTGCTAGATCAAAACGCACAGTCACGTTGGTATCATGCCACAGAATGAGTCAAGGTGTAAAAGCAGTTAAGAAAATAATCACGTGCTGCAGCCGTAATGTGGCTGTGTCTTTCCCCATGTGAATGTGGATTTTCATTCCTCATTCTGTGCCATGCAGGAGGACACATTTTCCATGCTGTAGCATGAGGAGAAAATGGGGTGAGAAATGTCCTTTGCAGAGTATTTGATACCTCCATAATATCAATAGAATGTCGGTCGGCTGTGATATTAAGAGGGCATTCCTGCGCTAGACATCTGGTCGTTCATTTGAAATGAAATCACTTGTTTTCTGAGGGGAAGTTGTAGCGCGGTTCTGGCCGCCAGTTCCTCCCACTTGCTTATACAAGCACGCTGAATTCCAGCTTTGAAGTTACACAGGCAAACGAGGACCTACAAGGATCTGTTTCCAGTCGTTTCCAGGACAGCGCGCGGCGGGAGCCGCCTGGGCCCTGCTCCAGCCTTGCCCGCTGCCGAGCCGCCGGGCGCCTCCCGCCGCGGTCCCGGTCTCAGCAGGGTTCTCACTCCGCGTGCAGCCTCCTGCGGCCTCTCCCGTGCCGCCTTCTCTTTCCTTTGGCGTTAGGGACAGGGTGGCTGCTGCCGGGGCGGGGGGTCCGGCGGGAGCCCCGCCGCGCCCGGGGTGTCCGAGCGGGGCGAGCGGCTGCAGCGCGCTGCAGTCTCCATCCTGCCGCGCTCTCCATCCTGCTGCAGTCCCCATGCCACCGTGATCTCCATCCCGCCGCAGTCTCCATCCTGCTGTGGCCCCTATCCTGCCACGGTCTCCATCCCAGCACAGTCTCCATCCTGCCGTGGTCTCCATCCTGCCATGGTCTCCATCCCGCCACGGCCTTCATCCCACCGTGGCCTTTGTCCCGCAACGGTCTCCATCCCACTGTGGTCTCCATCCCATCACAGTCTCCATCCCATCGCGGTCTCCATCCCATTGCAGTCTCCATTCCATCGCGGTCTCCATCCCATTGTGGTCTCCATCCCACTGCAGTCTCCATCCCGTCGCAGTCTGCATCCTGTCACAGTCTCCATGCTGCCGCGGTCTCCATCCCGCTGCAGTCTCCATCCCGCTGCAGTCTCCATCCTGCCGCAGTCTCCATCCTGCCGCGGTCTCCATCCCGCCAGGGTCTCCATCCCGCTGCGGTCTCCATCCCCCCGCAGTCTCCATCCCATCACGATCTCCATCCCGCCGGCGTGTCGTGGCATGTGGCAGATAAGCGAGCCGCAGGACTGTGCGCTTGAGGAATGACTCCCTGTGCATGCGTCTCACGAGATGCGCAGTGTGTACATTGAGTTTGCTTCTCACACAGGCTGTGGGCCATATGTTAGCTGTACGTTTGAGGAACACTGAAGTTCAGATGCTTTTTCTAAAAACTCCTTTCTGTTCTTTTGGAAGTTTGAGTGTTTTTGCCATCAAATTTTCAGCGAACTCAAGACATTTGTCCTTCTGTACAGACATTTTCCTCTTAGCCTGTTTAAAGAACATGGCCTTTGGGAGAGCAGACCTTATGTGGGTATGGGCATCGAGAGAGGGGAAGCGCCGGAGACTGCAATTTGAAGCAAGCTTGGGGGAATGTGATGGTTATTGCTTGACTTTCTCTGCGGCTGTGGCCTAATTTCAGAATGCAAAAAGGAAGATTTCATCTCTCCCAGCCATAACTGATCTCTCCCAATTTTGGCAGAGGAGTTAGAACATGATTTCTAGGCCGCAGAAAAGGAAAAAAAAATGTCATATAAACATTGTTGAGCTGAGGATAGTAAGACTATTTCTGCTGATAAAGGATGATAGTAGAGAGGTGTGCGTGGTGTACTGAGTCACCAAGTTAAATATATCCCTCGTCACAAGTTAGTGATAAAATGCAAATGGAGCTCGTATTTCTAAAAGCTGCTCCCGTGGGAGGGCAGGGAAGCGTTTAGCAGCCAGCTGGGGCTGCCGGTGTCGCTGCTGGCTTTGGCTGCGGGAGCGGGTTTGCTGCCTGGCTCGGCAGCACGCTCGTCTGCACGGCCGCAGCGTCGCGAGCTGCTCCGGGTGGCCAGGGAGCTCTGGGGACGCACGCAGGGCCGCCAGGAGCGCCTTGCACCGGGTCGTGTCCGGGTGGGTTTGCGGCTGTCCGAGGACTCCACGGCCTCTCTGGCCAGCTGGCTCCAGGGCTCCATCATCCTTATTTTAAAAAGAGCATTTTTCTGTATTCGAATGCAATTTCCTGTTCAGCTTGTGCCCGAACTCTGAAGTTTAAATCCATTCTAAAAAGGAGTGTGTGTGGCCGTCCTAGGCTGGACAGGTTCGGCCATCCTATCTTGTTCAGAAGGGAGGTTGTTTCGCTATAACCACTGCATGCGGAAAAGGAAGCGCCCTCTGCGCGTGAGCCCCCTTGTCCCCGTGCCTTGCTCTTGGAGATCTCGGCGAGGCGCTTTGCGGAGGTGCAGCAGGGACACGGGCACCTGCAGAGCACGGTGCAGGGCCGGGGGCAGGAGCAGGTCTGGGGTGGTTGCTGCGGGTGGTTACTGACGCTCTGCGCTGCCACGGGGCCGGTCAAGGTGCTCGTGCGTCAGCCCAGGGCTTCTGACGGTCTGAACTGGGAAATGGACCTGCAGCGGGAGGGCAGAGCGCCCCAGGACTGGGGGAAGAGCGGCTTGGTTTCAGTCTCCCACTGCAAACCCTGGTGTTTGCCTGGGATGCCCCGGATCCGGCTGCTTTTCCTTGCTCACCTCCTGTAGGTGCTGCTGAGGGGAGCTCAGGGGGGCTCCGGGAGAGGCTGCGTTTCCAGGGCAGGACAGCGCGGTCCTGCAGGGCTCTGACCTCCCACGGTCTAACCATGGATTGCGTGTACTCCTATCTGCCTTCCTTACTGTGTTTCTTTAACATTTTGAAAGAATATTTTTGGGCTTTGTTCTGGAAAAAAAGGGATTGCTCTGCCTTACTCCCTATGATGCAATGCTTCCTTTTTTTTCCAAATACATAAAAATCAACAACAAAGAGTTCAATCACTGCCATTAGCGTGTCCAGTGAGCACTTGCTTCAGGAGAGCAGGGCTCCAGGCTCTGCTCTTGCCTGTATGTTAACCTGACCCGTTGAAGGCGGCCAGCGTTGCACAGGTGTCCGGGGCACGAGCAGCCGCACAAGCAGCTCC
>JAVCKT010111643.1:1355-22943 GCA_032273925.1 Rhynchotus rufescens
GCAGGATTTAATGTGTTGAGGGAAAAAAAAAGGAGGAAAAAAAAAAAAGTGAAGCACTTGCTAGCCAATTTGGATTGCTATTCTGTCTTAATTCGGAAGGTAACCATATACTGACACTGTGTAATGCAGCATTGTGCTGCCAATCCCTAATTTAGCACCAGGCAGACAGCACAGTCAAGTACCATGCTGATATACTAGTTTCCCCCCTGAAAGCAGTATTATGATAGTAATTATTTCTGCCTCTCAGCAGGTTAATTAGCTTGGGCATGGCACAGTGATTATAGTTTCATCTGTGGAATTATCTTGTTCAAAGTTTGGCTATTTCTACCCAGTATTTCCATGGGAATGTGTGACTGTATCCTTAGTATTCCTGTCTCCCTCTTTGCTCATCCATAATTTGAGGTCAATTCCAATTATCTTATCAGGAAAACACTTAAGTCTAGAAACTTCTGAAGGTTTCTACAGATATACATGGTCCATCTCTAATGTTCAAGGGTTCTGGAAAGTGTCTAATGCCAACTGGAAAATGTTTCTGCTGACCTGTTGAGGCTCTCCAGAAAAATCATGTTTGATATAATTCCTCTATATAGCCCCTTTGAAAAATGTGACCCCTGCATATGGCCAAGCTCTATTGACTTGGTCATGTGCCCTCATGAATGCTTTGAATGATTTGTTTACGTTTTCCTGAATTTCCTAATTTCTGAGATCTTTTTTCGTTAAATATGAAGTATAAAATGAAATGTATATGAATGATTCTAGTTCGGTGTAGAGGGCGCTGTGCACTTTCCCTGTGAACTTGTTCTCAGTAGGCAATTAATACTTATTAAACAGGCTTAGTGAGTATAATGAAACTATTCACATACGTATTTGAAGCAGCCTGTTTAATTTGGATCCCCAGTGACTATGAAACCAATCATCTGTACCAGGAATGATTCAAACTGAACAGATCTATAAATCAGTGATTTTGGAATTTGTGACCTTATCTAGACAGAGCAGTAGCTGATCTAAGGCAGGTGTACAGTGAGGCTGACTTAATGATAGAGGTGTTATTTCTACATGTAACAACTAACTCCAAATAGTATCAGAGCTTAGAATACCAAGTAGGTAAATTGCTTAAAGGTCAAAATCACATCGTAGTGTTTAACATGGCATGCAGGTAATGACATTAAGGTGAGTGTTGGCATATTTAATATATTAAAAATCAGCAAAGGGGCATTAATATTCTGGACAGAATTCTTTAACTATTGCATAGGTGTTGGCATTATTTTCTACTTTTCTTGAGAAAATATTTCAACCAATCTTACCTATGAATATACACTTACAAATGTAGCAAGTGAGTTTCTATGCTAACACTGATTGTGTAGCTAACATGGTCGTCATGAACATCAAGTTTTAAAGTCATTGTAAAATTGCAATTTCCAGAGGACTAGCTATTTCTGTTTTGCTGTTCTTCGGGAAGATTTGTCCTTGGTCATTGTATTGCAAATTCAGCTCTCAAAGAACAGCGGTCTTATTTGCAGAAGTGAATTCCAACACAGAGTTTAAGGGCCAAATCTATGAACCTTTCTAAGGATAATGAAATGAAGGGTGCACTTCAGTTACTGTCACCTCCAAGTTCATTAGGAGATGCTGTAAGCACGCTGGAGGACGGGATGCAATTACAACTTCTATGAGAAACTGGGGGAATGGCTTTTCTTTCAAAAGCTCCACAAGTCTGGCCTCTGAGGGAAGACTGAACAGCTTGGTGGAGCTTAGCCCTGAGAAAAGTAGCCTACGGGTATGTGGTGACAGTCTTCTACAAAGGCTGCTGCAAAGAAGGACATGTCTTGATCTTCATGCTGAATAAGGTAATGTTAGGATTTAAACAGCAGGAGTGAAGAATTTGCTGGAAGAATTAAACAAAACCATTTCTCTAACAATAAAGCCACTTTTTAAGAACAGTTTGGGTGAAGATGCCATAATGATGAAAATAAGACAGATGAAAATAAGACAACTCTAACTTAGGATATCCTAATGGATGTGTTTCCATAAGGAATCTTCCTTGATGCACATGGAGATGATTTATCTTCCTGTCATGAGAAGTGAGTGCCAAGTAGTCCGGTCCTATTTACCTTCTCCACACATCTTACGATTTCTCCTTCAGCCATGTTGGTAGTTCACTTGGTATCGTTGTGTGCACTGCAGCCATAAGCTGAACAGAGGCAGCATATGGAAACATTCCTTTTTAGGAGATATCATTGATTATTTTTGTTGAATTTGAACACGTGCCCAGAGATATAATAATGGGCTCACTTTGTATGCTAAGAAATAAGTTCCTGTATCTCCTCCAGAACTGCATTGTCTTCACCCTTGTTTTCATCCCTGAAAATTTTCTCTTTCAGAAGCTGTGTGCCTTCACAGCTATGCAGTAGCCTAGAATAGAAAAGCACATGTTATGTTTTACTTGGGGAATCAACTGGACCTTAATCTGCATGTTGCTATGAATTTTGTACAAAATCCTATTTAGTCCAATGCAGACTTTTGCCCTAGTTTGGTTGTCTTGGAGGCGCCTGCTCGGATGCACCTTGGTGATGAGTATTTTAGCCTTTTAGCCCTCTCTGTATCTACTGCCAGTGCTGGGCTAGGGGAGCTCCAGGGTAAGCTGCCAGATGTATGGGCCTTGAGCTCCTTGCGACTTGGCCTCATGAAAATGGATTTTCTTTGTGTTCAGTCTGTGAATATTGTCACCTCCTCTTGACACGTTGCCTTTGTTACAGCAGTCGCTTTGGTACCTCTTGCAAGTGAGATTTTTCCCACCTCTGGGCAATTTGACATCTGTGATTATTTTGGGGGAGGGAATGGCATTCCTGTCTAATATTCACCAAAATGTACATTCTCAGTGTACTTGGAACCAGTGGTGGAAGTTATTTCTAACCTCTTGTAAATGGGAAGGTACTGGAGAAGGCATTTGAAAAATGGGCAGCTGTTAGGAGAGGGAAGCTGTGACAGGAGCACATTCTTGTGGCTATGTCGGCAGAATCTTCACTATACTAACTGGAGTCAAGTGAAGTCCCAGGTCTTGTGCACCGCTGCTCGACTGGTTCGCTTTGCCCCTAAACATTGCCAATATGTGCTCATTGGTATAACCTTGGGTGTGAAATGCATGCATAAGGTAAAGTGTAAGAATGATTCTGGCAGGGAAGTTTCTTCTGTGTGTGCCTAGTAAACAGTATCTACCCTTGTGCACCACTAATGAATTTAGCAAAGAAAATGTATGTACAGAAGAAACGGCGAAGCTATAATACAGACACACGCAGATCAACAAGAGGTTAGCTATAAGCTATGCTGTATAGGCTTATATAAGCTTGTATAAGCTTATATAAGTATATATAATAGCTATGCTTAATAGCATAGCTATTAAGCTATGCTGTAATGCTGTTAACTGTAACAAAAGATGTACCTGGCAATTATTGGGTTTACCAGCAATGAAGCAAGCACAGGTTTCTTTTGAGGAGAGCCAGTATAAAGTGTAACCTGTAACGATATATGCCTGCCAGTGAAGCAGTCATCTCCGCTAGGTCTTTGTCCAGGCTCGCTGTCCCAGCCCCATGTGTTGCCCGTTCCCATGTTCCAGCCTGTGAGTGCCTCAGCTTCGGAGCAGTTGCAGAGCTCTGGGTTTGGAGTTGCTCCAGATTTTAAACTTTTATCTAATCCCTCTCTTTCCAAAGCACCAGCTCATTCTATTTACCAGGCACTGTTGTTTCTGGGAACGCTGAGCTCTCCGGCTGGTCAGCACATGGGCCGGGCAGGCAAAGGAAGCGCAAGCATCATCGTATAACCTGGCACTAACAGGCTCTTATGGCTTGATATGCAGCATCATGAATGTTTTTTTGACCTGTAACAGTTTTATAATGGAAACTTGGCTTAAATGTTGAAGGCTTACTTGCAATAACATTTTCAACGTCCAGTATGACAGGTAAGTGTTAGGAGTTTTGAGTACCCAGTGTACCATACCTGAGCGAGCCTTCTTACGTGCCTATTGCAGTGTTATCATTTGTGCAGCAGGTCAAGTATGAGCTGTTCTCCTGGATTGTGTGGCCTTCCCAAGGATGTTCTGATCTATTTATAATAAAATCATCACCATAAAATTACGAGCTGATCTCTCTGTCAGCAGTGTAGGCAGACAAGGTATCTCCTGTGTGCTGGAAGAACCGAAGCTACTGATTGGGGACACTTTTTTGGTTATTTAGCCTCCCTCTGCTAGTGCCTTTCTGCTGCCTCTTCCAGTTGTAATCCTTCCAAGCAAAGAGGGTAACACAGGGACTCCTAATTCCCTGTTCAAGAGCCCTGCCGAGAGGCTTGCAGTTCTGCCCCTTGCTTTCTCAGAAATGACAGTCGTTCCTTTCACCAGCCTGGGCTGAGAGCTGTTTCAGTCCCCTGAATCAAGAAGCCTGTCCGTATGCAATGAAAGCAGGTATGTATCTTTGAGCAATGTCTACTGGCATCTCACCTACATTGAACTGGCCACATTGACACAGGTTATACATGTATGGGGGGAGGGAGGAAAAGAGAGGATGTTACAGCTCTGCAGACTTGGTTTTTATGTCACTTGATTTTGGCAGTCCTGCAAGTCCCTGGCTAGGGACAAGCAGCGGGGCTGGTGTTGTCCCGATTTCCCCCCGGTGGGAGCCGCGCTCCCCGGCGGGCGGCCGCAGCTGAGGCGCTGGTAGCTGGGGTTGGTGGAGCGCCCCACGGCCGTGCGCTGACTGCGCGTCGCCCTTGGGTAGCGGGAGGCAGCTGAACCTCAGCATGCCCTGCATGGAGCCCACGGCATCCATCTCGGCCCCTTCAGGCTCCGGTCAGGTAAAGTGAATGCTGTCCAAGCCTCTGACACATGGCTTCCTTTTTAGTATATTCCATCCTTGCTGGAAAATGGTGTAATACAGAATCTAGGACCCATGCAAGCTACTGAGCCGTATGCCATTTGTTTTCTCATTGGAAAAGAGAAGAAAAGGTTTTGATTTGTAGCAGCTGTACTGCTGTAATGGCACTCTGAAAATATCCCTTCAAAGAAGGGATGTATAATATTTTTATTATTGAAGAGCTTGTGCTTGGTAGTGCTCTGTATGGAGAAATCTGACTGTGTTTTGACAGTGTGCATCCATTAGAAGTGTTCATTTTCCATTCTGAAGCACTGCAATAAAGAATAGGGCTGGTTGGCCCTTCTGAAGGAGGTGGCAGAGCTCTGCACCACCGCACGTTCAGGAGGTGCGAGGGGTGCAGTGACAGCGTGGTGGTGACGCTGCTGCGCGCGGCTCCGCAGCCGTGGGGCCTGAGGGAGAAGAGACAACCCCAGGGAGAAGGGGATGATGAGCATTGCTCCAGCTTTAACCTTATGACTTCTATAGTCTCCCCCTTTGCTATGACCTGCCTTGCTCCTGGTTTTCTGTAAATATGGGTTGTTAGAGGCAGCAGGCTGCACTAACCACGCCTAGATCTTGCCATCTAATTTCCTCACCTGTGATGAGATGATATTATGGTGTGGAGGAGAGTGATTTCCTTTTAATAATATGCTCTAATTGTCACTTAAGAGAAAATGACTAATCTACTATGTATGGTCTTCTGTAAATGATATTCACAGCATTGTACAAATGACTCCACTAAGTCTGTTTTGCCACCACTTCCTCAACTGGTAGTAAATTGGTGATCTGAAATTTATTAATGCATGCTGCCATGTTAATTGGATGGTACTGATAAGGCCAAGAGTCTATCAATAAATATTGAAGCTTGACTTAACGGTAGCTGGGTTTGTCACTTAGCATGAAAACAAATTCTTCTGACAAATTTAAAGGTATGATGAACATATTACAAGGTGTTTTTCTGATTCAGCTGATCCTACTTAGTCAATTGCAAAGGGAGCACAATGTGCTTGGGAGGTGAAATGCTGATTGCAGGACTCCACTGTGTGATCTCTTGAAAAATATTTTGTAAAATAATGGCTGAACTGTACAATGTCTGGCATAGAAATCATGGAAATAGGAGACCTATCCTTAGTGCTGACCGTACTGTGTAAAGAAGAGTTTCTGATTTTTTTCTGAGTAATTGTGTTTTTTTCCCCTCCCGCTCATAAAATGGTGTAAGGAAACAACAGAAAGTGGTTAAAAAAAGATGTTGGCATCTAAAAGAGCTGTAATGTGAAAAATAGCCGTATTTAGGGAGTAAAGGATGACAAACCTTGTATATAGTCCTAACTCAAACATTTTTGTTCCTCTGGCCCTATCACTGCTGAAGAGAAGGATGTCCGGGAGCTCGTCCAGCTCTTAGGCATCCATTAACCTACTCTACTCCCCCTGGAATAAGGATAGTGCTTCCTGTGGGGGTTACAGTGTCTTTAGAGAACTGCTAATACCACCCAATCCATTGAAAATTTACCCCCGGTAGCATTAAGTGACTGTGTTGCGGAGGTGAGAACAAGTGGTTGTAGCTGTTGGATGTGCTACGGTTTTCCACAGCGGGGCATATTGGTTGCACACCCATTCAGGAAACACCCAGAACAGTAAGACTGAAAATTAGCAAGTGAGGAGGGAACAAAAGGCACAAATAAGGCTTATCCTCTCAGTCCCTGGTGTCCTCATGCTTTGAGTCTTTATCAACTTTCACTTTATCTCAACTGTTTAGCTTATAAAGCAGAAGCCTGATCACCAGGAGACATGACATGTTTTTTAATTATTATTATTAAATACTTTGTGCCAGACATATACACCTCTGTTAGGGAGAAGAAAAAAAAATAAAAGCTGCTTTGTAAGTAAATGTGAAGCTCTAACAACACTTTACCAGTTTCTTGAGTGCAATGACTATAATATCAAACAGTGTAGACTGACTGTATGAGTCATCAGCGAAAAGCATTTAATAGATAACTAATTGCTGTCTAGGCCTCGTGCAGATAAACTTCTCTATTCTGTATTTATATATGCACTCTTTAATTATTTTGCAAACACATTTGAGATTGAGCTTGTTTATATAGAAGTCACCAAGTGTTTTGCTGTTTACTTCTTCAAAGGCAATCTTACCATATACACGCATCCTGTAATGCTGCAGTGAAAACCTGCCATTCATGGAACAAATTTCCATCTTAACAGAACTTCACATCAAAATGTTTTAATGAAAGGACTAGTGGTCAAACTTAAGAGATATTGTAAGCATGCGTTATGCAAAATTTGGGAGAGTTTTGTTTCTTTTTATGGTTATTTTGGGTGATTGCTCCTGTTGCTGGCTGTCCTCAAAATGTTTGACCAAGAATATTTAGAATGAAGTTTTATTGTGATATATTTTGGAGCAGTGGCCAGTTCAGAATAGAAAGTTACAGAAAGTCTATTTTTATATACCATTGATTCCTTCGTGCTTTCAGAGTAGATTTTTCTCATACGTCCACACTTTCATTAGTTTCCGTGGGAAGCAGATTGCTCTCCACTAGTGCACAGCTCTTAATCCATGGACTTGGATCCCATTGGACTAAGATGGGGCAAACTTGAAAAATAAATTCCTTCGTACCAGCAAGTTCAAAATATAAGCATAACGCAATACAAAAACGTGTCAGGCCAGACACAGTGCATGAGATGATGAAGATGCCCTGTGGGGCAGCAAGGCAGTAGTTGTGGTACTTGTAAAATGTAAGATTAGCTTTATGCCAGCAAAGAAATTAAATCTGACAATAAGGAAACACTCGTTATGTACATGGCATGGTAGTGTGTTTACAAACTTGTCTCAAGGTCAGAAAGTAGAGATAAAAGATGGAAGCTTTTTATTTGAACAGGCAGGTGGCATGACAGACTATGTGTTGAATGAGAAGTAACCGACTGGTTCTAATGATATACTGTAAAGGTTTTGAATGCTAGAAGTTTTGGAATGGATGTGGTACTTCTGCTGCTCCTCTAAGCCCGATGTCTTTTAGTTAAACAAAGGCATATTGTATGTGGCAATGTTTGAAGCTTGTACTGGATCCAGTTTGAAAAAGAACATACAAAACTTCTGACTGACAAAATAGGAGCTGCTCTTTGGAAATGTAGCTGTTAGATATCTCCAGTGGTGTCTTCTCTTGGCTCATTAGCTTGCCCTGCGCTTGTGCTTTTTGTAAAGCAGTCTTAAGAAGTGACAATTTATGGAAGATGCCTCTACTGAAGGTAATGTAAAAAGAAGTCCATCTTTAGAGATATATTGTGAGATGGAAATGAAAACATAGGAATATTATCCTATATAGGAATATAGGTTAGTATTGTTTCTTGTGTCAGATCATACACACACATACTTGTTTGCAAGTATACTTGTCAGTCCAAGTATACGCAACCTGAGAGTATCTGTATTTTTAAATTGCAGGTACAGTGCTGACTGTTTATGACTTTTCGAGCTGAAATAATGAAATATTTCATTGGGTTTCAGGCAACTTTAAATTTGGCAGCTGATGAATACTTGTATCATTTTGCTCCTTAACAGGAATAAAAGGAAAAGACTGTCAAAAGAGCAAACAAATCCATCTGTGAATATTAGAAAATGTTAGCAAAGTTTGTTTATCACAGGACTGGTTGAGATTGGAAGGGACCTCTATAGATCATCCAGTCCAACCCCCTTCTCCAGCAGGGACACCCAGAGCACGGGGCACAGGGTGGCAGCCAGGCACATCTGGAAGATCTCCAGAGAAGGAGACTCCACAACCTCCCTGGGCAGCCTGTGCCAGGGCTCTGTCACCCTCACAGGAAAGAAATTCTTCCTCACATGGAGATGGAACTGCCTGTGTTGCAACTTATATCCATTTCCCCTTGTCCTCTCACTGGCCACCAATGAGAAGAGTTTGGCTCCTCTTGAAACAATCAGCTCTGACTTTGTGCTTGGAAATGTCAACTAGATCACATTTCTCACATATCTCTTGAGACTTGGCCGGTTCTTCCTTGTCAGGGTTCCCATTCCTTTCCATCCAAGAAGTGGGTCTGAAAGCCTGGCTCCATACAATCCAGAGTTTCCTTTTTCCTAATTTTAGAATGTAATTTCTTCTAAACCTCCTGACAAAATGAATCCTTATGGGGTTAAGGTATAACTTATTTATTTCTCCAAGCAGACCACAAGCAATAGTCAATATTATGCACGTATATGAAATGTAAATTTTAAGGACCTAATATTAAGTGCACACTAATCACATTAAGGAATCAATTGAAATATAGTACTGATAATTCCAGGCTTGAAGTTTGCTATAGTTTATGATTAGAAGCACATAGGAAAATCTAGCCTGGCCAATAGCTAAAAAAAGACATTAATACCTATAGAAGAGGGCTTAATGTAGAAATTAAAATCCTAACTTGGTCACTTTGGAAAGTGGAAGTTAACAAAATAAACATCACATATAACTGGTGCATAATTCCATGTTATTTATAGAAACACCATGAAATGAAGTATGCTTTAAATTCAGTTGCATTGCGTTTAATTTACTGGGTAAAATATACTGGGTAAAATATATTCACAGAGAATATATTTGTGGTGGTGGTATTTTTTGCTGTCAAGATCGGTGTAGTCTAGTATTACTGAATTAAAAGTGCTGCCAAATAAGTCTTTTTCATTGATACTTAACTAACAAAAATAAGCCTGTAGTCCAAAATATTCTTTTCTTAAAATTTAGTGACGTATTATTGTAACATTGGTACACTATCATAGTTACTTGTATCTATTGTATGTATCTATGTATCTATGTTGTCTATGTATCCTGTACCTATGTTGTCTATTCTAGCTGCTGTTCAGTGGAGCTAGACAACCACATTTGCCAAGACCTGCCAGACAGAAGGGAGACTGCCCTGTCTGGAGGACCCAGGAATATTTGAATAAAAACCTGCTGTGGGTAAGTAAGGTCATGCTTGTGTAAGTTAGGAGAGACACTGTCTCCTCAGATTTTCCTAGTGGAAGAATTAAGCCATAGAGAAAGAAGGAAGAGCCATTCTTTTAAAATCCCAACCTGAATGTGTTATTTTCCCCATTCTGCCACTGACTTCTTGCACCTCCTCTGCACAGATATCTACTATGACCTCCCCATCCTACTTTGTCATTTATAGACAAACTTCTGAAAGGTTCCAGTTTTCTCTGAAAAGAATTGGAGCCCAAATGCTTAGAAACTCTTGGCTTAATCTTCCTTTGATTCATATCATATCTACAAAACAGAGAGAACAGTTCTTTCTTTCTATTTACATTACAAACTCTTCAGAACAGCTACTGTCCTTAACTTGTCATGAGCACCCAAATTAAATAAAGTATTTGGATTCAGGTAATAACACAAAAACAAGAGAAGAGAAAAACAACTAAAATAATGCAGCTGCCAGCGTAAAGAGCTCCAAAAGAGAAACATATCTTGCTTTTAGTGCAGCACCAGAGCTCAAGAAGCAGTGTGTGTTCCCATCAGACTTCAAATTTAGCCCTGTATGAAGTGTCTGTTGAAGAAAGAATCCCTTTTCAGAGACCTCTGACAGGAGCTGGCAATACTGTTGTTGCATAAGCCTTAACCAAGTAGGGAGCACTTCAGTGTTTTACTCCAGCTTCCTGCTTTTGGGGAACCCAGTTTTTGGGAGTCCAAATCTCCTTCGGTTCATACAGGAGGCTGAGGCCCCAAATGCAGCTGTAGGGAGCTCTGTGGGCAGGCGAGGAATGAGAATCTCAGCACTCAGGTTTGGAAAACCTGACCTTGCTGAATTGCATCCTGTAGATAAATAGGTTTTCATGTCCTAGTTAATTCAGTTCAAGTTACTTAAAAGCCTTTAAAAGCTGACTCTAACTGTTTGATACTACAGCTTCAACTCTCAAACGATTTTGTGATTTTTGACAGCTGAATCAAGGTGGTAGTTCTTAGTTTTTATTCTAGAACTTTCTTTTTTTTAATATTTTGTTTTTCTTTTCAGATCTTAAAAGATCTGAGCTCACCTTACAAAGTTTAACGGCTTGTGTTATAAAAGTAAACACACATTTGCAAAGTAAGTACAGCCAGAACAGGTGACAGTCATAAAAATTCCTTTCAGATAAGGCAAAGAACACCAAAAAGTAAATCTGCAGAGAGGAGAGTGCACCCTGGACTCTGACTTCAGCTTTCAGAGTTAAAGATTGTTAAAAACAAACAAGCAAACAAACAAACAAACAAACAAAACCCAAATCAAAACAAAACAAAATTGAGAATGTTTCCTGCTGAAAAGATCATTCTTAAATACTTGTAGAATAACACATCTCTCTGTACACTTCTTGCAGCAGATTTGCAGCTAAGGAGTGCTCACACAAAAGTATTATTGCGTTACTAATCTTGGCTAATCCAAACATAGGAAGCAAGACTTTGCTTTAGGTTATTTCTGCTCACTGACAAGAAATTCTCTTTGAAGACACACCAAAAGAATAGTTAAACTCATTAATCTCAAGAATATCTCCAAGCATTCTGAATAAACAAATTCTTTAGAAATATAATATGAAGTAGCTGAAGGTATGCAAAGCCTCATTGATTTTTAGTTAGATATTAAATCTCTTTGCAATTATCTAGTTCTTCAAGCTAGAGGTGGTAGAACAACTATCATTATCTTCTTTAATTAGAAGATGAAATAACTTGTGTAGCAGCTAACCGAAAGGTTGCAAGAATTGATTAGCGTCATCCAAGGACAAAAAAAAGCACAGAAAAAAAAAGGATTTGAGCTACTTGAATTTCACAGCTTTTCATTTTACATGTTTCCAGGACAGATTTTCTGCCATTCTATTTCCTTTAATTTTCAAATCTGTCCATTGTAATCTGCTGTGATTAAATGAATATTTTCAAACTGCAAGCCAGAAATTGCATGAATTATAGAAAGTCAATATGTTTTTACCTGAAGTTAGTATTTTCTTACAGATATTTCTAAATACATGTATTTTGAAAAAGCTCTTTCTTTAAGAATGTTTTCTGCTGGGTGGATCACCTGAAAACCTGAAAATTAAACAAAAAAGAAAGAAAGAAAATTATTACAAGTTACTCTAAAGACTTCCACTGCTTCTACAGAAAAGCTTTTAATATCAAAGAGGCAGAGAAAAAAAAAAGGAGGAGAAATTCATGAAGCTGCTTGATTAAGACTGCTGCATGCAGTTTCTTACCATCTATTTTGTTCTTACTTTTAATGCAGTATGGTTTCTTTCTTTTTATACTCCAGTTTGTTTACATAGATTTCCATCGCTCACTGGGAAAGTCCTGCTTTCTCTTTGTTGCTAGTGATAAGGAAAACCATATTTATAAGGCAGCCTAAGAAATCAAAACATAAACTTAAATTATCGATTTTAAAGAATCTTAAAGGACATTACATCTGTGATTTCATAACCAATGGCAAAGTTATACTATGGGCTAATAACAACTTTAATGTCCAAAACATTTAAAATTTTCATCTACTCCAATTACTTTGAAATGACAGTATTACCTTCTCTAAGTACTATGAAAGAAAGTTTTTCTTGTTTATACAGATGCAAAATTCTTCAACCTATATTTGCCTAAGAAGTTGACTAAACTAAATTATCACTGTGTGCACCAGATTCTAGAGATAATGGTTTTTTTAAAAAGGTAATTTAATTATTTCCAAACAAAAGCATTCAAAAGTCATGAACCATGCATAACAAAAACCACGATGAGGATGAAGATGATGGTTCCTTACCTCCTCTACGGAGGTGGAGGTGGAGGTTCCAGCCTCCTCTACGCCCACTTTACAAATAATATCCTTATTCTAAAATTAACTTATGCCATGGAAATTTTAAAAGCAATTCTTTAATTTTAAAAGTAATTCTTTAAAGAAATCTTTAAGAACTACATTAATAGAAGTTTTGAGAAAGTTACGGCTATTTCAGCCTACAACTGCCTGTTGTAGTAAATATGAAATGCTATCTTCCTTAAATGCACACATAAGTGAATTTTAGGGTCAGAGTTGTATCACACAAAATGACACAAAATGCTTTGAAGGAGAAACTTTCTACAGGGCTTCTCATCATGAATTTCAGTCTCATGAGAGTTTTCCTCTTCTCACCACTTCTAGCCTTTATTCCATCTCTTTATGTTTTCTTCCAATTTGTAAACAGTGTATGTCCAAGTGCCTTGTTTTTAATGAAGTGTGGCAGCAGTATTTGATTGGAATTTAGATAAATGAGCAGATAAATTCATATTTGTTCTCTGCAAGCTTGTATGTATATATATGAAAATACTAACGATGTAGCTAGACAAAGACACCAAAGGCTGATCTTTGCTATCATGTATTATGAGTTTGCATTCCCCTCTCCTTCCCTCAAAACTAAAAAATATTATATGATCAGCAAACTTAATTATGGGATTCCACTACTGTTGAAATAAAAGTATTATCTATAATCTCATGTGGAGTATTGAGGAGAATAATATAAAGGTTGTATAGAAAAGCCATGAAAAAAAATGTGCTTATAGGAAAAAAAAATAAAAATGACTTTATCCAGGGCAAAAGAATTGTAATTGTTATTTTCATAAATATCATCTTGTATTATTACTGACAATACTTCAATAGTTTGAGATTTTGAGGATAAAGCAGTAGCATACTAGTTACTATGCATAAGAAGAAAAAAATCTTGCACCAGAAGATTTATAAGCTAACTGAACTCAAGGAACTCTTTATTTTACAGATAGAGCAGGTGACTTTTCAAAGGGCACATCAGAGAAGCTGAAAGTAAGCAATAAAACCTCTCTGCTCTAGCACTCTTTGCTGAGTCATAAGATCACATCGTTACAGTCCTTCCTTCCTTGTCAAGCACATTCACTTTCAGAAAGTGTATGGATGGGTAAAAGTTTGTGTGATCACTGCTTTGCTTGTATGCAAAGCCATTTTTTGTGCACTTCCAAGACCTGAACTGAAACAATTTACAGATCACTGCAAAGGTTCAAGCGTCGAGGAACAATCAAATATCTGCAAGTGCCTTGTTTTGTTATGAGACTGATGTTGAAATTAAAACAGAAAAATACGTTAAATTATAGTATCTCTTCAGATAACATTAGCTGCGAGTACATGAGTTCAAATCGCACAGCTAAATCCTGCACAAATGTTCTGTTCACTGGTTTTGTTGATAAGAGACACAGCAAAGACCTCTCTGGTGTTTTCAAAACACTTCTCAGGTTGAACAGGTGGCATTGAAGGTGTTCTAGGTAAAGGAAAGGACTAGTTGAGGCTGGTTGTGGCTGAGGAGACATGAAACCTCCTGGTTTGGGGTGTAGGAAGCAAGTGTAGGTGTCGGTGTGTAGGAACAGGTAGGCGTAGGCCTACCTGTTACCAGGGAGGTGGCTCATGGACTGCCTACCAGGGGCCTGAGCATGACCGAACAAACACCACTAACACCAGCCCAGACCACTCTGTCCTCTGCGGAAGGTCAGGCTTCTGCAGAGGAGCTCCCAGCTGCTTTTTGGACCTGGGTATCAGATTCCATCTTCTTCTTGGAATTTTCTGGAACATATCTTCCAGAATCTGTTGCTAGCAAGAGCCTGTGATGTTACTCAGAGCACAGTGCTTCCGGGACTGTGCATACGACTGAGCTTTTATCTATTATTTACTTAGCAAATGAGGACCTAATTAAGGGCCCACTGAGCTCAGTGGGAAAATGTGATACTGCCTTTGGATCAGGTATTGAACTGCTCTGAAATTATCTATCTGTCATTGAATATAACATATATAATAATCTTTTTAAAAAATATTGCCCAAAGAAACTGTGCAGAAAGACATAATTTTCTCTCTTGAGTCCCAGAGTTTATTAATGACTGGCTACTGTGTATACATTTCTGGCAAGTGCTATCGTGTTAGTGACGATTGGTGACAGATGATAGCAAACATTTGATCCATGACCTGAGAAAAGTCTTGATGGAATTACTACAGCTCAGAGACTTGCATGGATCTACTTCTTCTCAGGAAATAGATTCAAAGCCCAAGCCCTGCACCAGAATAATGAGCATATGCTACCAATGGAAATACATAAAAAAGGAAGCAGAGCATGATGGCACTTGCTTTCAGATTACTTTAGGGCTCAACCAACTTCAATTAGAAGACACTGTTGCTGAGTTCAAAAGGCCTTGGGTAGACTTTAGCTAACCAACTTGAGGGATTTTTTTTTTTTTTTCTGAGTAATGATGTGTTATTTAACAGAAGTATCCAAAGCAGGAGGACACCAAACTTAAATATATCATCATATCGTATAGCAATTCCTGATTCAGAATGCTTCTCTTTGTGCCTAGGAGCAAAAACATTGATAATATTCTGTAAAAGAGAGAAAGTCAAGCTCTGGGGAAAATAAATAAATAAAGAGGCTAATTACATATTACAGAGTTGTAACATGTAGCACAGTATCTGTGTGATGTGATTTTTTTTCAAAGAGGGCTGCAAAAGGCAGCCTTACAAGCATCTTTTGCCAGATGCACGTCACCAACTGCTAGTCTGATTGGGTCCGCAGCTGTGCAGGCAGGTAAGCAGAGCTGGCAGGTCACTGCTGCAGAGGGGAGCAGGTCTTTGCTTCCCTCCCTCCTCGCACACACGCCGCCTCCTCTGTCCTACCCAGGCCAAATTCCCTTTCCCTCCAGTCCAGGTGTATCGTACTGCCCTTTCTCTGGTACTCATCAACTCACCCACTGATTTAGCTCATTGAAATGACAGAAAACTGTTCGGTGGTTTTCCTGGGTTTGTTTTCTGTAATTTTAGTTAAACCAGCTCACAGATGTGTTTGACAAGCGCTGAAGCTGGCAAAAGACTAGCAGCAGGAGCAAGTGGCTGGGAACAGAGGGAACACAGAGGCATGGAAAGGGAAAACACAACCTCTGCTTTCAGCAGTCTTGTCAGCAAAAGCACATGGTTCTGTACCCAACCGGTGGCAGAGCCTTTAGGACCTGGCTTCATATAAAGGGAAGAATAGTCCCCTCACTTTAGTCGTTTGCTTCTGTAAACACCTATTTAGCGGTTGTTTGCAGAGAGGTTAAATATATAAGAACGAGTGTTGGTAATAGAGTTGTTCAGAGTGTCTACAAAACTCTCAAAACCACTTTTCCAAGGGTGAACATATCCTCCACCTCAGCAATGTTCTTGGATCATTCACAGGGAAACTGAAGATGTTTGAATAGTTGCACAGTGAAAAACTCAGCTGGCCTCCTTACTTCTTACCTCTACTTACCTCTACTTACTTCTTTCCACAAATGCTGTCCAACGAAGCATATTGCAAATACATGAACAGTGAAGTGACTGTTCAGTTTTCAAGCTTGTAGGAGCAGGTACTTAGGCAATGAATGCAAATATTTTCTCATAATTTAGCAAAGGAAGAATAATATTTCCCAGAGAGGAAAAGGAAAAGGAAAAGGAAAAGGAAAAGAGATCAAGAGAAGTAACCTGAAATAACCGTCTTAACAGGAAATCCTTGGAGAAGTAATCAGAAGCAATATTTTACATGAATGTAGACAGCTAAGATTAGACTATAAACTCCACATCTACATTTTATCTTGATGACTTATGGTCTGTAGAACCTCCCTAAGATTGCAGAACATGAAGAAATAAAAACTGTGACGGGATGTATAATAATAGTTTATTTACTTTGCAGTTTGCCTTTTGAATGTAGAGAAAAGCAGAAGTGGGAACTTCTATATTAAACAGAAGGTCTTTCCTTTAAATGTTTTAAGATCAAGCAGTGAAAGTAAATCACCCAAGTGCAAAAAAGAGACTGAGAGGTATATCTGGTTTTATCGGCCAGAGGCAGAGCAGGAAATACATTATTAAATATCACCATCTACTGGACGTAGATGGTGATATTTACTCCTCACAAAGGGCTTCTTGAGTTTCTGTGGTGAACCAGCTTGTCCTACAAGCCTCTACTTTTGCAGATCTGACACTGCTCATGCAGTTGTTAGCAAAACAATTGAAAAATTGTTGGAAAAGTTTGTCAGTATTACAAAAACAAACACAAAAAGCTCTGGGTGATATAATACAGATGTGCTAAAATGTTGACAGCCTTCCTCTTCCCTTCTCTTTGCTTTCTCCAAGGCTTCATTTGACTGCATGCACACATCCAATGACCCAAGCCATCACAAATAAATAATGATTTTATAGAAATTACTTAGAAAAAGATCATGAGGTATAAGTATCTTTGAAAAGATGCAAAAAAAAGCTACAAGAACTGTGCAAAGACAGTGTCCCTATCGTAAGCGCTAATCTAAAGACATCACTAGAATTTATCACAAAGGGAATGACTGAATAACATTTGAAAACAAAATATCTAAGTTTATGGAGAATGCTTTAATGCATTGATCAATAGACAAATTATTTCTTTAAAGAAATTATTGTGATTAAAAATTTTTCTGGATCTTTTTCTTCGAAAGGATATTTATAATAACAATGCTAAATGTGCGTGGATTTTTGGTAAACTTGAATGAGGAAAATACTCAAAATGTAAATTCTGAGCTGTGCAAAGACAACAAACGGGAAAGATTTCCTAGTTTCTAACTTGATTTCATTTTAATTGATAGAACATTGCTGAAATTGGATTCAAAGCACAAAAACAAGGTGCTGTCTCCTGTTTGTGTTGACGAATGCTGAAGATGGCTTCTCTTTGTAGTAGCTATAGAGTAACAACGAAAAATAAGGGTAGCTTTATGGAAGGATCAACTTTTCCTTAAGCATTGACTCTCTTTGATCAATTGCCCCTAAATAACTGGCTAGAACTTTTAGTAATGTAAAATCCAAAGTCCTTTGAAAGAAATGAGCTGCATCAGTTTATGCCGCTGAGGATCTGGCCACTTCCTTTAAACATGCAATTAACATAACACCTACATTGAGAGATCTGTAAGTGCATTTGGAGAGAACTAAGTGTTAAAGCTTTCCAAATGATCCAGACATCAAAACCATATCATAGCCTCTGGATAGGTGATTTGTTTGGGGAGGATATGAGGTGAAACAGTTTCCAACAGTTATGTCAACATCATGAAGTTACACAAGAACAGATCAATAATAAATTGTGTTTCTATTGCTTCATTTATCTACAAAATATTTTTCAGTTCGAAACACACCGAATCCCTCATGTTATTGGCAAGTCATGTTGGCATAAATAAAACAGATCGATAAAAACAAAAATATTTTATTTCTGTGTGCTGCTTTGACAAACAGTTAAAAGAACAAAGCACTAATATGAAATGGTGTAATATCTGACTGCAGTTGTAAAATATATTTCATATGTAAATTATGGACAATTACTCTACTACACAGCAGAGCACATGTGTCAGAGAGTTCTATCCAGGTTGCAAAAAAGAATCTGATGATTTTTAACATGGATACACCACACAAAACTCAACTTAAACAAAGTAAAACTTCCTCTGATCCCACTATAGACAAGGAAGAGAAATTGATTGTCCAGAGGATGATTTGTTACAGCTGGGTAATGTAGTTGGTATGATTTATCTCTGTGAGACCCCTTTTTATCTCCTCTCTTTACAAAGGGAGATTGAGGTGAAAAATTAGACTTGGAAATCTAATTCTGAGACAAAGGTAGACAACATATATCCCATGCTTCTTGTCCAGGGACAAAGCAAATATCATGACTGCTATAAAAAATATATAAAAATAAAGTTTATATTTTGGGGGGATGGGAGAATAATGAAACAGATTCTGTGGATGGATCTGGTAGAAATCTGGTTGATTTTAAATGGCATCTATATTTCACTCAGTAATGAGTATCATGGTAGGATGTGAGTTCTCAATGCACACAATGCCAAATGATACCAAATTTCATGGGCACTTGCAGCTCTGCATGTTGTACTCTGTAGGGCTCTGACTAGCTGTGCTCTCCATCCATCCCCTCCCTGCCTTCTCTGAAACGGAGAGGGCAAAAATCATGTCTCTTGGGTACCCTGAGCAACTGGGGATCCAAAGAGACACTTAGACTGTCTATGTGACTCAGATTTGGGTGCCTCTCCCTTGCTTCAGCAAAAGCAAGAACACATAGCGCTGCTACTCAAAGGTGCTTCGGGAATCTCATAAATGGAGTATGTGAGGGGGTGGTTTTGTGCTGGGCTGTTAAGCCTCAGGATGGGAGTAGAGGAGAAAGAGGTCCCAGTGTCCTCTGGTTCACTTTATTCTGCAACTTGCGCCAAGGAATAAAGACATCAAAACCTCAAATGTGGCATTAGTGATGAGAAAGACAAAAATAATACCTTTGACCAGCACAAAGTGCCTGCACCTCTCTCAGCTTATTTCCAAACAGCATACAGTGCTTTACATTAGCAGTATCAGGAAATGTTCAAGTAGTGTTTCCCTATGTCTCAGTCACTGTTCAGCAAAAACTAACACCTTGACTATTATAGGGAGTGAGAACTCTGTGTTCTCAGATAAAAGCCCGAAAACTTAAAAATTAGCTCTTCTCAGCTATGTTGGTAAATATTTGATAAACAGATGAAATAATCTGGGGTAGTCTTGGGGAAATTATTTTCTTTCTTACTACATCACTCGTGTAAATATCTGAATTTAAGTGAAATATGAACTAGCATGCTCTAAAGTTATTGCTTCTTTGGCTTCTAAGTCACATAGGTAGTCACACAAAGGTAGAACATCCACCTCTCTGTAATTAGCTACATGCAATAGGATTATATTAGCTACATGAAATAGGATTTGAAACTGAATTTAACCTTAACGAGAGAAGGGGAGAAAAAGAAAAAAATCAGAAAGAAAAAAATCAGTCAGCAGAAATGATGGAGGATAAGATACAGTGAAGACTGCCTTGAACTGGAAGAAAATGTGTGCACACTGCCAAAAAGGTTTTCCATCCTGCAAAACTAAGAGTAGGGACACCTATCCCTCCCACCTCTCTGTAGGAGGGACAGGACCATAATGACAATAGCTATAGATTGAGCTGAGCAGCTATCCCTATGGCTCTGCAAAGAGGTCCAGCATCAATCTCAAACTTCACACAGATTTTATAGCCACAGGCTTTCTTTGATTGCTATCAGTAAATAGTTCAAACTGCCAGAATTTTCCTTCACTTCCAAATTTATCTTTTCCTGTTATTACTTTCATTGTCAATGATTTCACACAGAACCACATTGAAACATTCTGAGTTTATTAAAGAGCACTGTCCTCAGAGGAGAGTTATTTTCATTTAATTAGTTGCATGTTACTTAAAAAAAAAACCTCACCTGTCTCTATTAGAACAGATATGTTTGCCCATATACCGTGGCACTGGATGAAGTCCCTGTTTTCATGCATGCTTTGAACATTTTTAACATTGTGTGTTTACTTAGGAACTTGGGTCTACCTTCTTTTGTTTCTTTCCTACTGCAAATACAGCCTTAGTTTTATTCAAACCTGATCACAGCACATGGCAATCTTACTGGCTTTGAAAGAACAAGTAGATGTCTGTATGAGCCAGAAAGGATTACTACATCCAGAAAAACTATGTACTAAAGAAGTTCTTAAATTTATTATTATTTTTAGGGAAAGCTAATTAGAGCTTGGCTAATTAGTGCCTGGCTCTCATAAGTGACAGGAAGGGACTACCTCAATGTAGAAAGGAACTGGTCCTTGGACCAGAGCTCTTACTGAGTTAATGTCGGTGTTGATCATGATGGTCCTCCTGTTAGTTGAGGTGGAAATATCTTTAGGCAAGGAAGAATCCTATCCTTTCACAAGTAACATCACTTTTAATTTCATATTTCCAGAAAAGATGCCATGGGAGTTCCTTCTCCTTATGATATTGAGGGAATACTGATCCCTGTTGGCCACATCCCAAAGCATCAAAACAAGTTACGCCGAGGATTGATGACCTGACAAAGAATTTAGCAAGCTACACGTCGGGGATGCGGCATAGTAGAATCCTACGCACTCTACCTAGAACAGATAGGGGAGATAAGAAAAATAAGGAGGTTTGAGCAGAGCAGCCAGCAACCTGCACACGGTAATAACACACTTGAACCTGTCCAGAGTTCTGAAAGGAATCTACAAAACGTAACTCTTGCCAAAAGGAGGAAAAAAAAAAAAAAAAAGAATCATTTCCAGTGTCACAAACCAATCCAGGGGGTCCAGAGCAACCCCGCCAGGCCGCTCCATCCCCTGCGCACGGGCAAGGCGCCCAGACCGAGCCCCGAGGGCGCCTCGAGGGGCCCCAGCAGAGCTGCCCCAGCGCCGCGGCCGGGGGCGGCCCCGCTGCTGCTCCCTGAGGAGCGCGGGCGGCCGCGGCGGGTGTCGCGCAGGGACCCCCGCGCCCGCGCCCGTTAATGATTAATCCCCGCGCGGCTCCCCGCGCGCGGCGCGAGCCCTGCGGCCGCCCATGGCGGGGCCGGGCGGGAGGCGGCGGGGAGCATGGCGCAGCGCCCCGGGCAGGAGGCCGCCTCCGTGCCGCCGCCCGCCGCGCCCAACGACGGCTACGCGGAGCTGCCGCCCGCCGCGCTGCTGCCCTGCGCGGCCCGCGCCGGCCCCGAGCCAGGTAAGCGCGGCCCGGCTCCCGCCCTGCGGCCGCCTCGACGGGCACCGCCGGGAGCGGCCGCCTCACCCTGCCGCCCTTCCCTTCCCTTCCCTTCCCTTCCCTTCCCTTCCCTTCCCTTCCCTTCCCTTCCCTTCCCTT
>JAVCKT010111662.1:0-22933 GCA_032273925.1 Rhynchotus rufescens
ACTCCGAGATGTCTCGCCTGCTCCCCACGCTGGAGAAGCAGGAGCCCCGGCGCGCAGCCAAGACATGGCCGGGGGACGGAATCGACAGGTGTTGAGGGATGGAGAGGCACACGTGATGGGATGGACTGGTCCGCAGAACAGGACGAGAAAGAGGAAAGGCAGGCAGGGTAAGGCAGGTAGGGTGAAAGAACAGGAGGGAAGAGTGCTGTGAGTTTTCAGGAGCGCATGGAAGGGATTTAATTGTTGGCAGTGGAAGCTAGAGGCAAGAAAGGTGGGATAGGGAGGAAGAAAAACATGGCACTTAACTGTTCACTTTGGTGAAGCAGCAGAGAAGGGCTGTCTCTCTAGTTCAGCTTGGGCAGGTCAGCATCAGTATCTCCACATCTCACAGTCCCTTCAAATCCATGTCCTGATTCTGGTCTCCCAGGGAAGAGATGTGAGGAAGACTGTGCTCCGTGGAGTGCCAGGAGATCCCCAATGCTACTGTTCTTGGTCTTCTCTTCGCCGTGTTCCCCGTAACTCCTCCCCGGTGTGTGCACAGGAGCCTTCCAGAACTGCGGAGTGGGTCGGGAGAGGAGAAGAGTTTTATAACTATGGGCTACGTCAGAGCTCGGCTTCCTTGTTTTTATTTATCTTCATCTTTTTGCCACAAAGGAAGTGGCTGCTGCCAGAAATTCCGCACGCAGTTTTGTGAATGGCTCCTAGTAAACTTTCCATTAAAAATGCTCTTCTGCTGAATGCCACGATTGTCTCGCAAGTTCTTTTTTTGTTTTCACTTGGATCTTCTCCCCTTTTCTTCCCTACTTGACAGTTTCCGTGATTCTTCATCCCGCTTTTTTGTCCTTTGCAGGGCACTTTCAGCTCCGCAGCACCTAATGGATTTCGGAATGAACATCGTACACCCCTGAAGGCATCCTCCAGCACAAAACCATCTGCAGCAAGATCTCAGAAGAGCACTTATGTGCTTCTCAGAAGCAACTCCCCTTCCAGGCAAAGGAGGGAGTTATCACTAACATCTCCCCCGGGTAGCAGGGAACGCATGTTCAAAGCAGAGCTGAGAATTAGCATTTGTTCTTACCCTAACTGATATCTTAACAGTGCAACCAGCAACTCTTTTCGGTCTCAGGTTACAGCTACAATAACATTTATTTTGCAGACTAACTATTGATAATTCCCCTTAATAATATAATTATAATTAGTACACAGCAGCTTTTCAGCATCTACCTCTTTCTCTGGAGTTGTGTTCACCCTTCCTACATCTCGTTAAGATGCACTGTAAGTGTTCCCTGCTCCTTACCAGAAGCATGATAGGGCGTTTCGTGCTCCCTGTTCCCCTGTACTAACAGTTATTTTTGCCTCTTTTCCAACAATAATGATTCTATGATCATTAGAACATAGAATTAGATCACAGAATTAGATCGCAGAATCATTACTCTTCTCTTACCTTAGCAGCTTGTGATGTCTTTGTTACTGGGATGTGCTGTTCATCTCAGCCCTGATGATAGGCACAATGACTACCCGGTTAATTGCTGGAGTGGCCTTAGGGTGTTCCTAACATCTGGTAAGGGCATACAATTTACCCCTAAAGACACAAAATTTATCCCATCAAATAATTCTAGTTTTGATGATTTCTGTAACATTGGAGTATCTTCCAAGGACTTCTCAGTCATAAAAGTCACTTTCTTCAATGTGGGTTATATTACAAAATCACCTATTATCTACCACTTTATCAATTAAAATATAGATTAAACATGGTGTGTGCACATACAGTGCATGCACAGAGCTGGATCCCCCCCTACACAGTTACAGGTTGTTTAGAAACTACCTATGTTATTTTTTTTTTCTTATACTATTGCCATAAGTTTCTAAGCTTATCAGGACATATAAAACACTTCTACATTTAAAGCATAAGGAACTTTGGCATCTTATGCACATACGTAATATTTTGATTGCAAGTGTATCTTCATAATCCAAAAAACTATGGTTTTGACATGTGCTAGTTCCTATGTACTACTTTATATACAATCGTTTAAAAATATACTTTCCAAACTGTGTGATTTTTCTAATTGCAGTGTGATAAATCTGCCCGTGTGAACGCTGGGGATGTGATCAATTGGAGTAATGGTTTGGGAGGTGTCAGGGGAGGACAGATGGGAAAGCCGGTTAGACTTTTTCCTTTCTGGGCACTCTCTCCCAAGCTGGATACATCCATCCTTATCCTCACAGGAGACCTTCCCATTCCTGCAGCTTGTTGGCCACGACAGCAGTTGTAAGAGCTTCCCTAGCCCTGGCTGCGTGAGGTGGGAACTCTTGGCACATGTTGGGGATGGGATCTTGGGGAAGGAACAGTGGAGGTCCTCCTAAAGTGGAGGTCCTGGGAGGGATCAGGGGAGCCAAGATGGCACTAACATGTCACCTTTGTGGCTTCATCCCGTGAGGGCTGGAGAGCAGAAGAGGGAAAGGGATGGATGCTGAGGGAAAGCAGTGTCCTGAGGCCATTTGTTGAGGGCTCCATGAGAGGGTTGTTCTTCCCACACCTCCTAGAAATAAAGCTGGGAGAACATGGAGAAAATGACTTAGCAGTTTAAAACTACTATCTCCACCCTTCGAGTACCGAACTTAAACGTCCATTTATGGAACTTGGTTACATTTAGACCCTTGCTTCCTTATGCAATCAAGGCCTAAAATGAAGCACTGACTTATAGCTCTTCTGAGCAGCAGGATATGTCCCTTCCCTGAAAAGGAACTACTCTTTTTGCATTGAACGTGGAGGAGACCTGCACTCTGAATTCACATTCCTCTCCAATTGAAGGCTAAATTTAGCCGGAATGAGTTCTTGCCATTAGGTCTGCAAGCCATAGATTATTTGAAGCCTAGAAACATTGGTAGGTTTTTGCAGTTTATTGCTGTGGTTTTAGCTGTTCCACAAAACAAAGCTGGGGCCATACAGCTGTGGTTGGCCTTCTGAGGATCCTTTGAGTCTTACATCCAGATTATTCCATGCTTCAGCTCAATCCACGGCAGCAATATCACATTCCTCAGTAACAAGCCATGACAAGGCCAACAGGGCTACACCTGCAGTGCCATGCTACCCTAAGGCTTAGTTTTGTCTGCCAATCCTTCCAGCTTAGACATATGGCCTAAAAGTCAGGTCTTGCCATGACTCTGGTGTTGTATAACAAACTGGAAGGTCAAGTCAAGCAGGGGAGGATGGGAGGATTGACAAGAGCCCTTTTACAGCCCCCTCCTCAGGCCACTACCCTATTTCCTTATGTTTTTTACTTTCTCCTTCCATGTGTTCCTTCACACACCATTGGAGCTGGCTAACGTGCCTATATAGACAACAGGATCAATGTGTAGTTTCACAGATGCCACGTTAGAAGGAATTCCTTCACCCTGAATGTGGCTGTTGCCAGCTCTGGCTTCCTCCACTTCAAAACTGATTTTTTCATCATTTTTCATCATTTTTTGCGTCATGCAATTCTTTGTGTATTCTTAAGACAGCAACACTTCTGGCATGGAGAGATCACTTGAGCTGCATTCTGTGGTCACACAGCATGCGTCTGTAACTCCCCTGGCAATGAGAGGAGCTTGTCTGTCTCCTGTCCTTCTTGGAGCTGATGCCTCTGCTTATGGCTTGGTCTGGGTTTTCTCCTGATCTTTTGTAGTGTACTTCCCATGTGCTTTTGACATGCTGGAAAGTTGATGGCTCGCTCTGAGCTCCATGCATGCTCTCACTCTCCTCCGTTTGGCTCTCCTCTTGGTTCTATCCAGCACGATCTTGTTCCCGGAGCTTTGACATTGTTCTGAGTGCTGCTGGCTGGGAAGCTCCCTATGTAAATACTTTTTCTCCTGTTCTTCTGTTCTGTTTTTTTCTGGTCCAGTCACTGCTCAAAAATTTCTGCAGCCTGTGACCTACTTTGGTTTAACCCACTGATATGCTTGCCCTGTCAGCTCTGTCAAAGGCAACATCAACCTCTTTATTCCCACCTTAGTCAGAAGCTACAAGGAATAGCCCTTCCTTGATGTGTCTGTTCACCCTCCTAAGTATTTCTGAGGTGGTAACAGATTGATCAGGTGGAGAACTGCTTCTGGTATTTGTGGCCTAGCCCTACCGTGCTTAGTGTTATTTCTGCATGAAGGCACTATGGGTCAGAAGATAGCAGGAGGTCACCTGTCCTGTCCTCCACGGACCTTGCAGCCATCCTAGGAGGTGATTCCGCAGGAGGAATTACATTGCAAGAGGTAAATGCAGTATGTGAATCCCATGGATAGCACAAGGGTGGCCTGGGTGACTTCAGACACGTTTCCTCTTTGCCCTGTGCCCTTGCTGGTATTTCCATCTGGACTTGATGAGTCACGTTGGGCTCTGCAGTTCCTCACACATCTCAGTTCACATTCATACTCCTTCCTAGTCCCATTCTCTTTCTCCATAGCTCCTGTTCATCTCCAAATAAAGATCTCCCTTGACTACACTAGCGGCCCCCTTGTAAAACTAGTCATATGGTCCATTCTCTACATTTGCCACTCTCTATTCTTCTAAGCTAATCTGTCAGCCACATCTTCACTTACTGAAGTCAGGCAAAACCACAGCAGTCACCACGACCACCCTAAGCAGCCCTTGGTGGGGGCTGGTTTCCAATCTGCAGAGCTAGCAGTGAAAAAACATCTTTAGCGTGTCATTTCTGAAGGCTGGGTTTAAAGTGGGGATGGAGCAGGGACAGCCTTGGAAACAAGGATATGTCTATGTGCATTTGTAATCCAGTGGATCAGCAAAGCCAGGAGCATTTGTGAATGAAGCCTCCCAGTCATTCTTCAGCTATCCTAATCCTCCAGAAATGAAATATTCCGCCTGTCTTACAAAAAATCCTTGCATGCATTCATATCTCCTTTCTTAGAAGTTACGTGTTTGATCCTGAGAGATGACTGTGAGCTGACTTCAAGATTTTTTTTTTTTTATTCATTTGAAGCTAAATATAGCGCTCTGAATCATCTTGACATACATGAATGTTTCCCAACAATGGTGTGCCGGAGTGGGAAGGAGGCAGGCTACTCCCTAGGCACCAGTTACCTGGGCAGACTGGCTGCAATGAGGTGACCTGTAGCCTCAACCCCAGGTTGAGCTCAGAAATGATGACATCCATCTCCCTTCAGCCCCTCAGCTGGAATATATAGACCAATATATATCAACTAGCAGAGAGGCTGAGAATTCCCCGCTGCGTATGGGGAGGACAGCTGAAAACATCAATGTCTTTCCAAATTATTACAGGGAGTTCATAAAGAAATGGTTTTTTAGTTTTTTTTTTTCCTAATAATATTTAACAAATCTTCCTAGAGGTGAGTTGTGGATGTGGTATGAACTTGTTTTCTGTCTCTCCGTTTTTGTTAATTTTCTTAGTTTGATAAAAATGATATAATGCATATAAAGTGGAAACCTATTTATTTTGAGTATTCGGTGTTTCGGGAGTCTCTGTATTTTTTTATGATAAAGGTTGGGATTTCTCTAGTTTAACTTTAAAAAGCTTAAATACTCCTTAAGTTTATCAGGGAGACTCCCTCAGGAGTCAGTGAAATGTGCATTCACAAAAGTTCATCCTGTGGATCATCCAGCACAGACAGGAACCTACAGAAGTGCTTATTTCGTAGAATCAGAGAATCCTGAAGGTTGGAAAGCATCTCTAGAAGTCATCTAGTCCAACATCTCTGCACATGCAGGGTCACCTAGGGCACATGGCGCAGGGCTGCATCCAAGTGGGTTTTGGAGATGCCCAGAGATGGAGACTCCACAACCTCCCCTGGGAGTGCATGGAGTGAGGGTGGAAGTATCTGAAATTAGTTTTTTTTTTTCCCTTTCCATGAGGCCATGCACTAAATGTCGTTATATTAAAGGTCGAGCTTTTCAGAGAGGCCGTGCCTGCCTTCTGCAAGCTTTCTTCAAACACTAAAGCACGGGGTGTGCCCAGGTCTTCTCCAGACGACACGCACAGTGAGCTGCCTTCATGAATTTGTCCTTGTGTCTTGCACAAGAACATTTTCTCCCTTGCTGCATCTGTTGAGCCCATTTCCTGTTTTGAAATTCCTAGGCTGGCTTCTGGTCACTGGCAGAGGACACTGTGGTTTCTTCTTCCAGCAGCTGCGGCAGCTTCATCTCATAGCTTCTCAGCCCAGCTCTATTAACCTTTAGTTACGTTGATATTTACTGCTCTCTCTTACTCATTTCTGATGGGCTTCCCCATTATTTTACCAATTTTAGCATTCCAGATGTTTTCTTTGCTCTCTCTTTAACCACCTACTCTCTCTATAACTATCCAAAAGTTTGGATTTCTTCTGCAGCCAAAGGAGAGATGCAGGCCCTCAAGGAGGCAGAGGTGCACCTCCAAGCATTTACTTAACAAAAAGATAAAGAAATATGTTGGTGTGGAGAACAACTGATAGTTTCTTGCAGTATGGAGTGAACTGTATGGTCTTGCAGGTTGGTCTTCACACACCTCTTTCTCCTTAGGTCTTGGTTTGTGGCTCTTGGTTTCTGAGATGGAAGCAGAGGGCAACAACTGCCTCGTGTTTAGACATCATAGCTAGGAGTATTGGGAGCAAAGTCTATGCATGCGTTACAGCAAAGGAAAAAAACCCATATTTCCTGCAAAACTTATGGATCAAGTTTTCAAAACAGTGCTCAGAGAAGTAGGCAAAACCATTAGGAATCCATAGGATTAGTTATAGCACAGAGTTGCTGTACAGTGCAAGGGGCTGTTCCGGACAGAGGGGTGACATTGCCTTGCTCTGGCTGCACCTGCATGATTGCTGCCCTGGAGAAACCCCAAATAACAGCACGAGTGTATTCGGACAAGTTTCAGTGAGGAAAATGCCTGGGAAGTTGGAGATATTGGGATGCTGTTGTGCAGTTCGTGAACACAGAAAGGCAACAGCAGCAGCTGAAATTCATCCAGGAATTACAGAATCACACAGAGTTCTCTATAGCTACAGAAGCTGGGAAGCACCAGTCTGTAGATCAGTGCAGATGCACACTCACTTGGAGAATTAGAGGGTGAGTTAAGAAATTATAGCATTATGCTTTCCCTCTGGCCCATGGAAATCTGATTTAACAGAAGGCTTTGCAGTTATGGGGAGACAGAGCTGCAATGCAGCTGCGTTGCTTTCAACGCAACCTGGTTTTTAGCTGGTAGTAAAACTGAATAACTAACTTTAGAATTAAAAAAGCGCCTTCCAGATTGAGGTTTTTAGGGGCTGAAGGGTGAACCTTGCTGTGTTGGTGCTTTGGGGCTAGCAATGCATATCCCCATTCAGTTTGTTTTCTTTAACCTCTGAGACTGCCCCCCAAAACAGGGTGACAATTCCCAGATGAGCCAAGAGCATTTCTCTGGAGGTGTGGAATGCCTTCCTGGGACATCCTTCACATTTCAGCCACTACTGGAGCAGCTGCTGGGAATGTTCAAAGGGGGAATTTGGAGTTATGAGCCCAAAGGACTTGTCATGGAGAGAACATTTGGGGCAAATATGGCCATAAATTTGGAAATGGTAGTGACTATAAGCATTGACAGCTTGGCTATTCAATTAAACATTTACAAACTCAGTAATAAGATGCTGTAATAAGTAATAAGATGCCTAGCTTTTCATTAGACTACTTAAAAAATCTTGGGTGAAAGGATTACTCTTGTTATAAATTGCATGCTTTTGTTACAATTCCATTAAAATTGTCTCTAAATTTGTTACAAATTCAAAAAATTATGAGTTCTCTTTGACTTCTAGGTAGGTCATGACAAGATGTTTCTGCTGTTAAATAAATTGAACGAGATGAAGACTGCAGCATGTCTGTTTTTGCTGACATTCCTCCCAGTAGTTCAATGTGAGTTTCAATCAGAGGAATTTTTATTAATTAAATTCAGTTCATGCACATGTTGCTGTGGTTTGGAATTCTGTCCAGCTGGCTCTGGATATTGCACATGGAGCTGGAAAAAGACTGAGTCCAGGTACTTTTTCCTCTGTGGGTTTGTTATCAGTTGTGTGATTAGAGAAAAAAAATAACAGGGTGAACAGGAAAAGGCATGCCCGAAGAAAGGAGGAATGTTATCTCCATGCTATACAGAAACAAACAGGATAGAAAGTAAATCCAGGGCATATTGCAGGGATAAGCTGATTAAGTTGTTTTCTGTGCAGTGGTCTTGGGAAAGAAAAGCGTGACTCATAGAAGAAGTGCTGGTGAGCCAATAGCCCGTGTGGTTCCGTAAAACACAAAATAAGATAAATAAATAGCCATGAGAATGACCAGATGAAGCACGAATGTTTGGAAAACAAACTAGTGGATCTCATAGAGATCATTTGTAGAGCATCACAGGACTTGGGAGTGAGGAAAATTCTTTTGACGTGGTTTTCTTAACGCTGTCCCTCTTGCACCGTTTTTTTTTCCAATAAATGGAAGAAACTCAAATATTTAAAGCGGTGCCAAAAAGTGCCTTTGGGAACAAGAGCCCACCGGGAAATGTTGAACTTCACCCCAGCGTGGCTGGTGCCACCAGGAGAGACGTTCTGCCGTGTCTGAGTCCCTCCTTGCCCAGGCCAGCAGTAGGGTCATGGCGCTGGGTGATTTTCCAAGGGATTTTCCAAGGGCGCTGGATGAGAGGGATGATTCTACAGCACAAGTGACGTCTTTGTTGCCATGTCTTTCCTGCCAGTTGGGAAAAACAAGTACTCTCCCTTCTTCTATATTTTTTGCAAACACCTTCCCTTGTGACGCTCTTACAAACAAAGGGAAAAAGTGGAAAGATTGGCATTTAATAGCAACTGATAAAGATGCAAGCCAAATTAAATGTACATTTGGTAGCAGTTTAATGAAGAACCAAAGATTTTGATCCCTAAGTGGCTACCATTTGGGAAGTACAGAGAGGGGTGCTAATTCACATAATAATTGTGGCTTACTCTACTTATTTTGGGGTGTCTAGAATCCACTTGTCAGGGATTATGCTCTGGGATTATGCACCCCAACCTTCACAACACACACAACCTCGCGTGAGATGGTTCAGCAGGATGGATCCGATAGCCTTCATCGAGTAAAAATTTAAACCCTTATTGAGAAATAATTTAGGAACGTGGCCAAATAATTGCAATAAATGGGAATGCATGTGGATAGGGCTAGAGTTATAGGGTTATAGAATGAATGAATGGCAAAGCGTCTCATTCTAGGAAACTGCTGCCCAGAAGAGTCTCTTTGTACACCAATTTCTGCAAAATTGGAAATCAGGAAAATCAGGAAAACTCTTTGATTCTTGAGGAGAAGGTATTTGTGTTCTGGAGAGAGACAGACTTGGGCATTTTTGGCACAGGATACAGCAAGGAAATTCACAGATGATGTGGTAGAATTCATCTCACTTCATGTAGCTGTTTAGAAGTCCATCATTTGTCATGCAGCTGCATATACTTCCTCAACACAGAGGAAGATGAACATGTTCTGTGACTGATTTGTCTTTGCTGCTTTGGAGTCCCATTTAGGACAGTATGAACTACCCACCACAGGTACCAATCTCTCACTTTCAGCTATAGAGGTTGTCTGAATAAATAGCTTAGATCAGAGACCGAATCATGGTCCAAGATTTACCTTACCTCCGTTATGGGTCTAGGTGTATACGTTTCTCTAAATTCACCTCTACCATTGACACGTTTCTCCATCAGCTCCCATAGGGGCACCTATTCTCCTCGCCGTCCCTAGCCACAGGCTATTGTCAGGATGTGATAACTCAGAAAGTTGTCAATAAAAATATGCAAGCTATTATAAATTTTGTCTATCTTGATGCTCACTGTAACCTGAGCAGGGGTGGCCGACTAAATTACTCCATACTGTCAGAAGGGTTGTAGTAGCCTGTAGAGGATTTGAAAGGCTGGATTTGAATTTCCTCTTTGCACTCTGAAGGCAAGCCATGCTCTAGTCCAATATTTGCCTTAACTTGGGTGAGGCAGGTTTCCAAGCCATTTGCTAAGCAGTCAAAGAAGCCAAAGAAAAGCCTGGTTTTCAGAGAAAGGAGGCGGTGAAGCTGGTGTAGGTGGCCTGAGTGACTGTGAAGGCAAGGCAGTTCCCACAAAGCAGAAAAGACACAAAGCAGTATGCTACTTTTAGCAGTAATTCTTTCTCCCCTTTCTGCATCTTAGTAAAAATCAGAACAGAATGCTCATTAGGGAAGTATCACTTGGCTGTACGGAGTATCTGGCACGAGGTGGAGACTGAGGCAGGTGCTCAGATTCATGTAGGATGGGAACCACCTGCTCTACTGTAGCTGTCCAAAAATAGCTCTCCACATCTCTGTGGGATGTCTCATCTACCTCTGCATCAATGGAAAGAGAGCAAGGATTCCAGAATGCAACTCCTTCATTCTAACTAAACGTCTGGGTGGAAATGGGATGAATCACCCCAGGCTCTCATCTCTCTTCACTGGATTTAAAGAGCACCCAAGTGACTGGCAGGCATAAAACACCTAATTTTAGATTGCTCAAAGCACTGGAAATGAATCTTGTCCCACTTCCATGTCCTCCTTACTAAAATTTCTCTTTTTATAGTGGCTTGACAGAGAGATATCTCCAGGATTTAGCATGTTCCTTCATATTTCTCTATTTCTTCCTAGTCTTCTCCACTCTTTCCCCTACGTTCACTAGACCTTGGGTAGGAGATGATTGCTGTGAAAATCAGTCATGAGAGTATGCATTCATCCCTCTGCATGCTTTAGGAGGCAAACCAAGAACTTAGGTCTGGAGATCTTCGTACTTTGAGAGCCTACTGAGGATAGGAGCATCCCTTCCGTCAGACCATCTAGAAATGCTTTATTTTTTGAATTCCTTTCCTGGATCTCAAACATCCCATGAGCTTGGCAATAGTTACTTACAAAATGGTTCCTGGAACTCCCAAATGGATTAACTGTGTAAAGACCCCCATTTCAAATACAAGTGACAGTCTTTGTAACAACGACTGACGGAAGGAAAGAGTAACATGTGAAGAAATTACTTTAAAGATATTTCTAGAAAGGGAGCATGAGACAGAAGACAATTTTCAAGAGTGCATAGGGAAGAACAGGAAAAATATGGAGGGGAAATGGTAGATGTTGGAGAAAAAGAGTGAAGAAAGACAGCAGCTACTGGGAATTGGTTTCCTGACTGGTGAAGGATACAAACTACATTGGCTTGTCTTCTTTTGTCTCTCCAATCCTGGATCCCAAGCCAAGCGGTTGTAGAATTTGGCTGGATCAGGTTGCCTGCACTGCCTCCGTTATTCAGAGCGGTTGTCCGGAATCCTAAAGCTCCCAGCAAAACCGTGGCAATGTGCAGGATATAATGTATAGTTTCCATATGTGACTGATAAAATCTGGAAACTGGGCTCTGCTTTTGAGTTTCCCAAGTAAAAGTCATGAGTTAAAGGCTTTATCCACAAAAACGATGCTGAAAAAACCCACCCCTTAAAAAGCCACTCTTAACTTTGAAGCAGCACTTCTGCCTTATAAACTAAACCCGTTTAGCAGCACACAAATCTTTCCCATTACTCTTTGGTTCTCATTTCTTATTTTTTTCTGTTTCCCATTAGCAAGACACCTGTGGCACAGAGCTACAAGTTTTTTTTCCCTTTTTTCCCCCTGATTACTCCCAGTTTGCTCTCTACTCCAGTATTAATCTACATCTCCTAAACCCCTTTTGCATAGGGTTAAAAAAAAAAGCATTATCAGACACAGATATTTATTCATCGTCATAGAAGAAGGGGAGGAGGTGGACGAGGAACTTTTTGCCTCACATGAATGATGTCTTCATTATATTTTCAGTGTGGGAAAGCATCTCCAGGCTTGGAGGAACAGCCGTTTCCAACAAAGTTCAAAGAACTGGCCTGATAGATAAGCCACGTTCCTGAACTGAGACCACAACCATCAAGGGAGATGGGGGCACTGTGCGTTTCCCTGCTCATCCCTCATAAGAGTCTGAGGCTCAGCAGACAAGATCATTAGGACATAAGTTCAAACGGTGAACTTCATAAATGAGAAGAATCACATGATGAGACAGAAGTATATACAAAAACTGAACTCTGCCTTTGTGGCCTCTGCTTAGGAAGGCAGATGTTTTACTCCTATCTTGGTCTCTATTCAAGCACCTCTTGTTGGATTCCTGTCCTGCAGCAGATGCTCATCGGGTCTTCTTTGGTGCTCAAGGGTCTCTTCTCCTCACAACTCATTCCAGCAGGAACGGAGATGAGACGAGCATCTTTTCTCCTGCCCAGCTGCAGCCTTTTAAAGGATCACATCACAACAAACACAACACGCTGTAAACAGATGCATGAATCAGACAATCAGCCAGCATCGCTCTGTTGCAACAAGCCACACTTCCTTGGAGCACAGCCCGAAACCAACACGTTTTGAGAACTTCTTGGCACCACCATGAGAGCTGGGAACCCATGACTCATAACTAACTCCCCTTGCACTACTGAAACCACACTTTTCTCAGAACGATTTAACCTTGAAACTAAAGATTAAGACAAATCCCCAGTTAAGTTACAAGCTCACACTCCCGTTTCCTCTCAAGCTCCACAGCCTGAGCTTACATTGGTGACCGTTTCTGGCTTCATTTGCTGGGAGGGCTCTGCTGGTGACTGCCTTAAGAGGAAGAACATGGAAATGACGTCACGCCCCGTGCTCCGTGCCCCTTTGCTGCCATCTTGAGGCAGCAGTCGAGCAGATATTGGTAAAAATCACCATGGACCCTGTGCTGATTCTTTTAGTCTTTTACTGCAGCTGGTTACAGCTCTAGGATCTCTGACTCCCTGATTCTCATCACGGAAATCAACCCTGGAGAATGGAGAGTGTTTTACCTCACCAAATACTGGGATTGTAGTGTTAGCTGAACTGCCCTTTAGGCTCTCTTTGAGATGGTACCTGTTGGGCTTCCACCTGCCTTGCCAGAAGCAAGAACCCTCTACCTAAGTTCCTGCCCTTTGAGGACGCTTCGGATGCCCAAGGACATCTGAAATGGTGTCTTCAACTCACTCAGTGTGGATCTAGGGCTGAATTCTTCTGAGTTCCTCTGTGTATGTCTGCAGTGAAGATGTTTCCATCAGATCTGCACACCCTGGGCTTCCTTCATAGTCAGTGTAAAGGGATAGGCATTACTATAGACATTGCTTCTAGGACCAGAAGAGTTGTGCCCAAAGGGCCTCTCCTTTCTCCACTAAAAAGTCAATTTTGCTGACATATACATATTTGTAAGTAGTTGGCCCAAAATCATCCTTATTGTCTATTGTGAAATGGACAAGACATCTGGCAGCTGGTGGGCTCTGCCCTCTTTCCTGGGCCATTCTTTTGTCCTTGACTATTGCCTTTCTTTCTTTCTGACCATGTGTTTTGTGTTAGCATAATACACTCATCCTTCAAAGACAACATCTCAGTGGGTTTCTTAACATACTTACTATAGAAGAAGTTGTGCCTGACAGAGCTGGAATAACCAGAGAAGCACAAAGTTGGAGCTGTCAGCACTACCAGTTCCTGCACAGTTTTTGGTCACCTATGAGAATGAGGGAGAAGTGGAAGGGGGAAAAAGAGGACAGCACCCTGCAGCACTCCATTTGTAATGACTGAGAGGGCAATAACACTGCCTGTTTTGGGCATGAAGATTATTATAGCATGAAGATTATAGCATGAAGATTATTATAGCATGAAGATTATTATAGTCAGATGTCATAGTACCCATCCGGCCCCATGGACAAGGAGAGGAGACTGTCCTTGTTATGCTTGGCTTCTTCTCAAAGGCAAATGGCACTCAGAATAGATTCCTTTTCACCTGCATCTTCCTCCTCCCAGGGAGGTTTCCTTAACTGGACAAATCACCTTTGACTTCATGACATTTTGTGATTTTTCTTCTCCTTCCCCAGATTCCTGTATGTTTTGCTTTGATTCATCAGCAGTACTTTCTTGTATCACATCAGAGCCATTAATGCTGAGATGACTGCTCACTCCTTTCTCTTTCTGGTCCAAGAGATATCCATTATTTTTAACACATGATCTTGGCTCTTTTTTTCACCTGCAAATTGGGCTGAAGTTTCATTTACAGTGGTGGTACATAAACAAAATCTGAGATGAGGAACAGGACCACCTCCTTTCTGAATGCCCTTGTTCTTACTGCCCTCATGAACAAAGATTTCCTTCACAAAGGTTCAGTCTGGCTGTGAGAGGAATGGGATAACTCTCTGACATTCTCCTGCTCTTTCATCAGGGCTGGACATTAGCTTTGTGCCTCTTCACAGCTCTCACAGGTCTCACAAGCAGACGTGAGACCACTAGAGAAATGTCATGTTGGGTTTGCCTTCCTCCCTCTCTGCCCACTTGTACATATTGGCATGGGGGACAGGGAGTTTCAGTGTTCTGGAGACTGCATCTCCTGTGATGGGGCCTGAAGTCCCTCAAAGCTCTTTCACTGAAGTGAGCTATCCATGGAAGACTTTCAGGGGGGTTGGACTTGATGACCTCTGAGGTGCCTTCCAACCTTGGGCATTCTATGATTCTATGATTCATGGTGAGCTGAGTTAGTCTCATAGTCCCCATAGTATTTTATTCCTAAAATATGAAAGTACAATATATGAAATACATTGAAAGAAAAATGTTGTTAAAGATATTACCGGAAAGACACCAGAAAACCAAAGTTATGGCAGTAGTTTCTTCTAGGTCAAACAACAATTCAGGTTGTTTCTTCTGGATATATTCAATTATTGACAAAACTCTGTAATGAAATACTTAATTTTTTGCAATGGTCGCAATGGTTTTGCAGTTTTGCAATGCAAATACACCCTTATGTGTTTGCAGCTATGTTTTTCAAGAAAGCATGTCTGGAAAATGTCAAGGAAACAAGAACCGTGTGCACAGTGAAATGCCATGGCTGAGTCCTCAGATAAATGCCACGCAGGTCGTATTCAAGCTGAGTGCCATTCTTGCTGTAATGCTTCTCAGCAGACAGTGCTGCAAGTCTAGCCCCTTGGCAGCCAGTGAAGGATATTCCCACACAAACATGCCATTTTGTGCCTATCCCCTGAAGCCAGCGTCCTCCTTTACTGACAACTTCTCTCCTTTCCTTGTGTCATGAAGAACATCACAGTACCCTTTTACCACTGGGTGTTTCTGGAGTTTTAGATACTTCCATGGCAGTGATTCTTGAGAAGGAGAGGATGGGAGGTATTTGGTGACCACTGATGAATCTTGCATTGAAGGGTGACTCTGAGCAGGAAATGGAGACAATCTTTTCCCAGGAATGTGCCAGGTAGCTTGGTCATTGTCCCAGGCATGGCCAGTCAAGGCCATTTCTCCCAGATGTCTGGTCATGCACCCCTTCCCACACAGAGGACAGTTTCTGTCTCTGCCCCTACTCTGAAAAGCAGTCCCAAACCCATGCTCCATACTCACCTCCTTCACAGGAGACAAGAATGGAGGGAAAAGAGTGGGAAGAATGCCTTGTAGAGCTGGGAGAATGGGAAGGTCCAACTAGACCTTTCTTAGGTCTTAGGGCAGAAGTTAGGCGAGTTTGCAGACTGGCACTGAAGTAGTGGTCAGCTATAGGTGTCATTCACACATGGAGGGATTGTAGGGCTAGTCCACTTTCTTTCCAGGGCACCATGAGCATCAGTGTTTATGTGCAGGCCGGTGTCTCAGGGCGCCTGTGCTATCAGCATGGGTCTCTACTATTTCACCCATCTCTGAACCATCCTGCTGGCTACACTGTTCCTGATACAAGGATGTCATTGGCCTTCGTGACCACCTGGGTGCACTGTTGGCTCGTGTTCAACTGGCTGTCGACCAAACACCTCCAGATCCTTTTCTCTTGTGCAAAAGTTTGACATGATGTGAAAGTCCCTTGAATAGCCCTGGGAAGCACGAGAACCTCAACTATCCAACTGCTGGTGAGTCTCTTTTAAAAGCTGTTAGGGTGATGTATTTTTACCTTCCAGATTGGAAAGTTTGGTCTATGCCATCCCTATTTGTTGTTCCAGCCATTCCAGTCACCGGGCAAGGATTTGCCAACTCCAAAGCTTTGGTCTTGCAAGGTGTTAACATTAAGATACTTACAAAACTGCGTGGATAGTAGACCTCATTCTGTTTTGTCCTTGAGTATGTGACATATGTGCTGCGCCTGCTTTAGCGTTGTGGTTGCTGTTCCGAGCAGGCATGAGGCCTCAGCATGAGCTGGATGTTAGGGCCCAAAGCCATTCGTGAATAACTAGGTATCTCCAGGGGAATGGTGGGGATCCCAACAGACCGCACACACACTACGCATGATGCAACCTCATGCCCATCACAGCACCGTAGGAGAAGTGGGAAAGGCACGAGGAAAGGAAAAGAGGGCAGGCAAAGAAAAAGAGCTCCGAGCGAGGTCTGCTCACTTCTGTGGGAAGGGAAGATGGAATATTTCTTCCCTGATTCAAATTTGATGAGGAAATAGTGTCAAAAAAAAAAAAAAAAAAAAGACATGAGTTGGATGCAGGTTGAAAACACAGCTCTGGGGACTGTGTCATGCATCTGGTCATTTTCCCATGGAAATCACAGCCGTGGGGTGCTGAGAGTGCCAGATGAGTGCAAGAGACCCAGACCCTGCCTGCTGAGCCCCAAGAAGACCACAAAGACTAGTTTGCTGGTGGAAGAACAACCAAGTTTATTAGGCATGGAGCAGAGGCATGATGGATGCTGCAAATGGGAATACAGGCAGCGCTTGGGCTCCAGGTCCAGCAGAGCAGCACTTTGCCAGGCTGGTGTGCTTGCGCCGGTGCCAGGCTCCTCGTGCAGAGCCGTGCTGCCCCCCAGGTTTGGAGGCCTCCCAGACAGCAAGAGGGGCTCCAGGCATGGCCCAGCGCTCCCCATCCCCTCCTGGGCTGCCTGTGGAGTTCAGCACCTCTGCTCCTGCTTTGACAGCAGGCATCTACATGCTGCTTTCTGCAACGGTATCTCTGAGGTCCTGGCTGCCCTCCTCACACGTTGTTTTCTCTGCAAACACGCGGCGGAAGGCGACTTTCACAGAGACCTGAAACCGACGCTGACGGTAGCTCCCGACCAGGAAATAGATAACGGGGTTGATGCTGCTGTTCAGAGACGCCAGCAAGAAAGACAGATTTTCAGGTAATAATTCACTCGAGTGATAAATAAGGAGTATTACCTCTACACTGTAAGGAAGCCCAAAGACGAAGAAGAAGAGAATGTTGAGTAAGATGGCAATGAAGAGTCTGCCAGGGTGACGCCTCCGTGAGCCGTATCGGAGTTTGATGAACAGGATCAGGTTGGAAAACAACAGGAGTGAGGAGAAAATGATTAAGGCTGCAGTGGTTATGCCTTCAAATGCTTTCTCGCAAGTTAGTTCATGAGGATCACTACAGCTAAAAATAATGAAGAAAGTGAAGAGTACAGAGGAAACCCAGAGAACACAGCACACAATGCCTGACAAATGCCTTGGGCGGGAGCAGCGGTACCAGATTGGGAAGAGGACAGAAATACAGCGCTCGGTGCATATTGCTGTCAGGAGACCCAGGCTGGTAAGGTAAAAGAAGTAGTACGGCACATCCACCCCAATGTAGAAGTCAAAAAAGGCGTTCTGGTTATGAAAACAAATTCCTTGGGCGTAAAAATTTACCAATATGATCAGAAAAGACAAAAGAAGCACAGAGAAGTCAGCAACAGCCAGGTTCAGGATGTAGACAGTGGAGGGGTTCTTCTTCATGTTACAGCCTAAGAACCACACAACCATCCCATTGCCCCCCAACCCACACAGACAAATCGCCATGCAGACCCCTGCAAAGATCAGTAATCCAGGATGCCCCACAAAGCACGAAACTGTAGCATTTTCCACGGAGTTTGTGTATCCTGTGTCCAAAATGGTCAGAAAAAGATCTGTTGTGTTGGCGTCCCCCATGTTGAAGCCCCTGTATGAGTGTTGTCTTGTCCCTCTCCACTCTGCCACCACCTCCTAGGAGAGACTAGGAAGGAGAGAGGAGATCAGGGATATCAGCACTCCTAGCACTCGCCTTCCCTCCCACCTCTTGTCATACCAGGTCCTGGGCTGGGGCAGGAAGAGCTACTCCTGCTGTGAGTGACTGGGAGAAGCCTAAAGCAGCTTGTCCTGGGGTTGCAGGGAGAGGTGGAGACAGGCTGGAGGTCTAGGGGCTACGGACATCTGGGAAAAAGAGAGAGAAAAAGAGCAGTGGGAATGGGGTGAAATCACTGGAATAGGGGATGTCAATGAGGAGAGGGAGAACGTGGGAGCTACCAACTTGTCCTGGGGTGGGAGTGGATTCTGAGGAGAAAAACCCACGGAGCAAAGACTCCCTTTCTCACACCCAAGCCTCGCACCTCAAGAAAAGGCCTGGCGATCAACACCACCCACCACTCCAGACCTGTCCCCAACCTCCTACCTCCTGTTACTCCTTGGAAATGGCCACTCTCCCCGTGAGCACCAGCGTGTGGGTTGTAGGAGGACCCACAGCGCCAGCACGCCCAGGAGAATCAAGCAGGTCACAGCAGCTTGGGCCACACGACTCTGCTTCTGCCTCCTCTCTGGCTCCCAACGTGAAAACCATGGGCCACAGATCACTTTTCCTCACAATCTCATCACATCACTGACAGCTTCCTCTCACATGTCCTAGGTCCGGAGATCTTGTCAGTAAAAAATGGTCACATCACCCTCTTCTTCTGCAGCACCATTAGCTATGCCATAAACAATGCTGTAAAACCTTCCCAGTTCTCTCCTGCCTCACTTTTCCTCCAGATAGTGATTTTCCTTGGTGTGTGGAAAAAACAATATTGTGTTTTTTTTCATTCTGCTGAACATATTACTCACAAGTAACGTGTGTATAGTCACCAAAAGTTGATGAGAAGTCTTTGGATATGGAGGAAAGGTCGTGCTGCCAATTAGGGTCGATGCTTCCCAAACTATTCATGCACAAAGTGAAAAGAAATGAAGCCTTGGGATCAGACTGGCAGAGTAACACATTTTCCTGTTGCTTCCCAGCATCACCACTTGACTGCACAAGGGAAGTTGTCTGCTGGTATACAAGGGTACGTAAATCCCTCTCAGATGTGCATCCTTGCCATCATAACACTGCACGGCCATCCTCACGACCAACCTGCATGGAAAACTTTGGCATGGGGAATGTTGGAGAAGGAGACATGGTGAAGGGACAAGGGATGGGCACCACCTGATCCAGTGGAAGAGAGTTGGGGAAAAAGGAAAGAAGGGAAACGTGGAAAGATTCTGTAAAGAATGCAGAAAACGGAGAGCTGGACGAGTAAAGAAATGCCATTTCAGCCCTGCATCAATTCTCAGCTGTCAGGAAGAAGAGGTGACCTTCATGGAAGCTACTGGGAAGACAGAGTGAAAAAAGACAGGGCTGGAAACTGAAGGTTTTCTCAAAAGCGTAGGACTAAGGGGACCTGCATGGTACTGTGTAAGGAGAATAGAAAAGAAAACAGAAATATACATGGAAGTGAAAGGAAAACAAGAGAGGTTTTGGAGTCTCCTTTCATATTCAAAATATAGATTCAGATATTCACAACCTGCCTGGATGCCATCCTGTGCAATGTGCTCTAGGTGACCCTGCTTGAGCAGGGGGTTGGACTAGATGATATTTTTTTTTGTCCTTTTTCAGCCCACATTGAATCTTTCAGCCAATTTTTTTCCTGTGCCTTACATAAAAAAAATGCCTGCTCCAGTCCTCATTTTCTTTTTGTTTTCTCTTTATTTCTTTTCTCTATGATTTGTCTTGTACTTAGGGTTCTTTTTAACAATATTTTAAATAGATGGCTGTACCACACATTACATGATGAATTGATGAGATTATTGCTTCTTCTCAAATCAGGAATTTCTCACAAAATGGGTGATGTATGTATTGCTCCCCTAATGCCTATCACAGCTTTTGTGCAAACACATCCTAAAGCAACATGCTAAAGCAGAGAAAATATGTAGCCAAATATGCATGATATCTATGTAGAGCAGAAAACACCCATTACTAGATGCTAATATTCATCTCATTACCAGAGCAGGAACAATCTGTACAAAATAGGAATCTCTGTCAGTTAAAAACTGGTATTTTTTTCTATTCTGTTTATCTTCAGAAGTTTCCTTCCATGAGTCATTTCCTCTATACAGAGAAGATTAGAAGTCATGAGCATCGCTGAATGTCCTAAAACTTACTCCATGTTCAGATGCAACCACACTTCATGAGCTTAATTTTCGCTTGGTGAGTTGGTGCGGAGTGACTTCTTCGTGAAAAGCCCTGAGGGATATTGAGGGGGCAAATTCCAGCCATGATGTCCCTGGGAAATGCAGGTTTGAGCTGCAAACTTGTCAGAACATGCAGCCTGTTCCAGGGCTCTGTCACCCTCTCAGTAATGTCTTCCTCACATGGAATGAAACTTTCTGTGTTTTTAAAGTATACCTATTACTCCTTGTCCTGTCACTGGCCACCACTGAGATGAGCTTGTCCCAAATCTTAGCATATTACTACCTTAGCATAGGATATTACTGTACGCAGTGTATTGGGGTGCAGCACAGTATCTACATATGTATATACAGGGTATGTGGCGTGTAGATTAAGCCTGCTAAACTAAACTGTGTGACCTCCGTGGCCACAGGCAACATGACCCGACGGCCGCGGCGCTTGCAGCGAGTGAGTGGTCAATCAAGCCTACTAATTGTCAAGTAGACAAATTTATAGCTCCAGAAGTCAAAGAGGATCAGGATGCTCAGAGGAACATCAAAAATGAGGAAGAAGAGGATAGTGAACATAATCATGATGAAGAGCTTCCTTGTTTGGAGGTGCTGGGAACCACATTTGACTTTGAGGAAGAGGATGAGGCTGAAAACCAGTATGAGGGGTCTTCAAAAGAGGAAGTAAGGGATTCTAGTGGTGATGAGGAGTATGTGGCAGTTGCTAGAGGGGCAATCAGCATAAAAATCATAGAATCACAAGATCATTATGATTGGAAAAGATTTTCAGGATTATCAAGTGCAACCGTAAACACATTCAAATCCATGCTTGCTAAACCATGATGCTAAGTGCCTCTTCTACACGTTTCTCCACCACTACCTTGGCTAGACTGTCCCAATCCTTGACTACTATTTCCATGTAGAAGATTTTCCTAATAACCTAACCTGAACTTCCCCTGGCACAACTTGAGGCTGTTTCCTCTTGTCCTCTTTTCAGTAGTTATTATGGAGAAGCGATCAACCCTCACCTCACTACAACCTCTTTTTGGGTAGTTGTAGAGAACAGTAAGGTCACAGCTGAGGCTCCTCCAAGCTAAATAATCTCATTTCCCTCAATTACTACTCAAAAGGTCTGTACTCCTGTCCCTTCACCAGCTTCATTGCCCTTCTATGGACACATACTCAATATCTCTCTTATAGAAATGTAGCCCAGTTCATGTAGCAGGGAGATGGACCAGAGCAGCCCATAGAGGATGCCAGGCAAGTGCTTTAGGTGCTGCCTTTGGGATCAGATAATGAACTATTTTGATGGCAATGCAAGTACCCAAAGTCAGCAATGGCCAGGTTCCGGATGAAATGGTTTCTCCCAATGAGGAAGCCAAGGTACTACACACCATGCCATTTCCCACCATCCCACAGGTAGAGCTGATGAGACCGAAGCTCTCCATGAACTTGAGGACAGCTTAGGATGGCTCTGCCTTTTGCACAGTTGTAATTAGCCCAATGAGTTGTTTTGAAGGGAGAGTATGATGAACTGATACATCACCATGAAATATCCAAGATGGAGAAAGCAAAATTGTGCAGAAGTTGGGAGATGTTGAGGCAGGAAGACAGGGTGAGACAATACAACAGAGTGAAAAAAGATTCAGAAGAAAGCAGTGCTTTTTATAGACATGGAGGAGCAGTAGATGGTGAGGGGTAACTAGATAGTGATTGTGTGTGCATGGATATCTGTGAGAGAGGATGTGAAAATGGAACAGTAGCGACGGAGAACATCCGAAAGCATTAACGATGGCAAGGAACTGATGAACCTATCCCAGAAATGCTTCTCTTCTACTCCAGGGCGTCTGAAATGACCACTCAAAGAAGCTGGGACTTGGCATCAGCCCTCTTCTCTTTCTCTTGGTTTCTAATTTATCCCATTGGGTCTTATGGGGAAAAAAGTTCTGTGAGGAAGACAATGAGGATCTTGCATTGTGCAGATTTGGTTTCTGTCTCCTGTGCTGTTATAAAGCCATTCCATAAAAAGGAATGAGTGCTTTCCCTGTGCTGAGGAGAATGGGATGAAGAGAAAATGAGAGTGAGGCTCTTTTATGCTCGATGCATATGCAGTTCGATTCTGCTCTACTTCTGTGGTTGCTTTTACAGTAGGAGGGGAGAAAATGACCTGCCAGGGATTCCATTTTCAGGGATGCTGTGGGAATTTGTGGGCATCTGTGTCAGGCCCTTGGTGTGTTTGTACTCTAGCCAAATACTGTTATAAAGAAGATGTATAAATGAGCAGTCAGTAGAGACTGCGGGAAAATTTCAGAGAAACTGCCCTCCATTTTGCTTTTTATTTCTTGCAGTTTCAGAATCAGCCGGAATGGGATTAATCCAGAGCAGGATATCTCCTCTCCGAATGATTCCTTAAAAAATCCATTCCTGTGAAATCTCAGAATGCAATGTTGACAATTTCTTCCCCAAAATAAATGGCTTCTGTGTTCTGCAAAGGATAGGAAAGGCAGATCAGACATTGAGGCCTTCACACTCTGGGTGCTAGGCCTCAGTAATTCTCTTTAGGCATTATCAACCCTGAATGTTCTTGGGTCTCCCTTTCACAATATGTATAAAAAAGTGCTTCTTTCTCTCTTTCTCTCTCTCTTTATTTCTTTCTTTTCCTTCCTTCCTTCCTTCCTTCCTTCCTTCCTTCCTTCCTTCCTTCCTTCCTTCCTTCCTTCCTTCC
>JAVCKT010111670.1:0-16350 GCA_032273925.1 Rhynchotus rufescens
AAAAAGTTTCTTTCAAGGTTTTTGATTAATATTGCCTTTATATTTCAGTGTAACTGATGGCAAAACATCACCTTGAGTAATATAGACTTCCATGACGTACAACACAATGTGTCACAGTTAAGTACCTCTTTTAAGAAGGACATAACAGTATAATGATTCCATCGTCTTAGTATTCCAGGAAGTTAAATGAGCACTGATACTATTCAGAGCAGATCAGCAACACCAATAGCCTTACTTTGGTTTAAAATTTGACTTTAAAGCATATTAAAGGTTAAATCAGTGATATAATCTCTATACAACCTATATAGAAGATGGCAATACAATTCCTATTATTGGCTAAACTAGCCATGAGTGATGAATTTTCATACTAAATTCCAAGTGTAATGTGTTTAATAAGAATGCTATTTAAAGTTTAGCAAAATCTGTTTTGCTCTGCATTTACTTTTAAAAATGTCTGTTCAGCACAGAAAAATAGGAACATGGCAGATGTTGTGGGAAAATCAACATCTATTGAAGGCTTCAAGTGTTTCTAAAAAGGACTCTTACTGCCTTTCTGATTAAGATAAAAAGAAGAGTTTTTTGTAAAGAAGGAAGAAAGAAAGTCCTTCTATTGAATAGAAAACCAAATGTCATATACAGCTATTTTTTAAACAGCCAACTAGCAGAAGTGATATGCTTTTTGTTCTGATAAGACTAGCTTAAAAATGTATTATATTTCTGTATTATTGCTTTAATTCTGAGAAAAAAAAGCAAATTTGAAAGGAAAAAATATTACTGATTTTGAAAACATAAAGAGATTGACATTTAGTATTGTATAGAACTGATACTGAATATGAAGTAAAAAAGCAGGCTACATTTCTAAGTAACACATTAGGACAGGGAATAGTAATCTCTATTGACTTTTGAAATAAATACACTTTCCTGAAAGATTTGTATGTCCCAAATCATAGAAATTCTCTAGTTCTAGAACTGATATTATTGACTAAGATTGATTTCAAAAAAAAAAAAAAAAAACAGAGGTGGGGGGGAAGCATATGTTTTTTTTTCCCAGATGCATTCAACTGGATGACTGCACATAAGGCTGTGTATGACAACATCATACTAAAATTCTGGCCTTGGTTGAATTAACATTTTTCCTCTCACAAGCTTCTGGATTCTGTGAGAGCTGTGAGAGCTTTATTTTCTGAAGTTTGTTTTGAACAAATTCTTCATTATTTTGTAAAAGAATTAGTATTCCTCCACTAGATTAGACATACATATTTGGAATGTTTGGAAAAGAGAGGCTGTTTTTCTTGAATGCCTTCATGCCTTGGCTATCCTCACATACAAGCCTTGGCTGTCCTCAGATACAACCCAGTTAGTGCTATTTGCCAGGGATGTCCAGTATGCATTGTGGAAAAGAAGAAAATACAGATGAGAGAGGATACCTCTTTCGTTTAGAGTTCTATTTTTCTAGCGAGTAATATTAATGCACCAGAGATGACTAAATGTAGTTAAAATATTTATGGGAATAAGTCTTAAGTCTAAGCAGAAAGCAAAGGCAGGGCAGAAGATAATAAAAGCAGATACTCTTCAGCTCAGATCTCAGGTTAACAATATTTTACTTTTGACTTCTAATCCAATGCCATTTCTTCCCACATACAGTGTTCACATATATATCTAATAATACTTTTTGATTTTTTTATATTACCTGTTTTTAGAAGATGAGTATGTTGGCATCTGCATAGGAGTCAGTAAGACTCCTTTTACAGTCAGTGATGAGAAATAAGCACTTTCATTATGCAATTCATCTCCCTGTAGAATAAACCAGGTAACCAGGTTAGAAATGCCTGAGGAGGTTTATATTTGTTTTTTGTTTTTTTTTTTTCTGTACTTCTTTTTCTTTTTTAATGAGTAAGCTTGACGATTGAGAAATATGTATATATGTTTTAAAAAGTGGTTGTTCAAGTGGCCATATAATTTTTATTAAAAAAAAAGGAATTAGTGTAATTATGCTGAAAACTTAACATACTAAAAGTTGAAACTGATTATATCTTAATGTGTTTATGAGAAGAAAAAAATGCCATTTCAAGGTGAAAAAAGTGTGAAAATAATGTTTATTTGCTTTAACTAAAAACAGAACACTAAACTCCAAGTGTAGCTCTGAATTAGATACTGGACAAATCAGTACTACAAATCAACTACATCTTGCATGAGACTTTGCTACTCAGCAAGACAGGTGACAGAACCCTACAGTTACAATTATAACAACAGCTTTACTACGAGATGCAGAAGTTATGTACCTGTCTTGAGAGGTGGCTAACTAAAAATGTCTTTGATCATTATTTGACTTTGCAAATGACATATGTGGACATCACACCAAATTTAGATGAAGAATTGCATGCAAAGTGCAATTCCCACTGCAGTGTAAGTCCCACTGTTAATTTTAATGTTGTATAAATACTAAATTAGATGACTGAAACCCAGGGAAAGAGCTGAGGTATTGATATAGGCATATTCCAGGCAGTGAATTTTGCAGAAAGTGAGATGAAGGTTAGCACTAGATGCAGTGGTAACACTGGCTCGCTTGGGAACTGCAAACACACAGAGAAAATAAAATAAAATAAAATAAAATAAAATAAAATAAAATAAAATAAAATAAAATAAAATAAAATAAAATAAAATAAAGGTGGTCATCTACTGCCACCAGGATCACAATGTGATGACCTCATCTGTCCTGAAAGAGCAGCGCTATTAGTAGCCATGGTGACTAATCCAATGTTAGTCCCACTGTGTATAAACACCATTCCTAAAAACAAGTCTCTAATGGTGATTGACTACACAGTTGATAGAGAGATATATCTTTTGTTCTGCAAGCAACACATTTGTGTTTCTTTCAATGGGTCTAATTTATAACAAGAATTACCACTAAGATAGTGGTTCTAAAATAAAAAGTAGTGACCTTTAAGTTCTGGGCTCAGTAACTGCTAAATTGTAAGTAATTGGTAATTTGGCCACCACTTAACAAGGAGGGCCTTAGGAGGGGGCCCATTTCCTGTGGTTCTTTTCTTTTGATATGTTGCTTTTGAACTTTTTATGTGTGAGATTTATTTAGTGAAGTTAGGTTGGATACCTGTCTCACATACAAGCAACTTGTTTTATCAAACTAGCTTTAAATCAATAATGGTCAAAAATGGTTTCAAATTTAGTTTTGAGTAAAAAATGAAAATAAACTGCACTTTTTCACTTCATAACTCAGTAAGAAAGCTATCTAATTCCTGGAAAAATAAAATATCATTTAACAGTGTTTTTATTTGAATAAAAGTAAGATTTCACTGGAAATTTTCAAAGGTTATGACTACATTTTTTTCTACCTTTTTGCATCTGAATGGAAAAAGATTCTGTGTCCTGAAATAACTACAGAAAGAGAAACAATTCCAAATGCTTGCAAAAATCTACATTAAATCCAAAGGCAATTGTATACTGCTTCTTTGAGAATATTCTTAATTACTCGATGAAATGTATCCTGGCAATATGATAGCAATCTATAGATAAGAAGTACCTTCCTTCCTTCCTTCCTTCCTTCCTTCCTTCCTTCCTTCCTTCCTTCCTTCCTTCCTTCCTTCCTTCCTTCCTGCATGAAAAAAATATTCCTTAAGTAATTTTGAAAAAAAATAGTGTTAAAAATATAACTCTAGTCATTAAAATAATATTATTTTAAAATGGATTTACTGAAAATATGATTTGATAGCATCAAAAACCTACCAAGTTTTTTGAAGATTGATTAACCAGAGCAAGTGGCTCAAAAGCCTGTTAAGATGGGTTTTTTTAAATCTCCAGGGATGGAGATGGAGACTCCACAACTTCTTTGGGTAACCTTTTCCACGGTTCAGTCACCCTCACAGTAGATATATATTTTCTCACATATAGATGGAATGTCTATACTTCATTTAGTGCCCATTGCTTCATATATTTCCAGTGGCTGTCATTGAGAAGAATCTTTCTCAGCTTTCTTTACATTGCCCCATCATATGTTTATACACAGTGATAAATGCCTCCTGAGCCTTCATTTTTTTCAGACTGAAAAGACTCAGACCTCTCAGCCTTTCCTCGTACAAGAGGAGAGTTCTTCCAGCATCTTTACCAAGGCTTGAATAGAGGGGGAGGATCATTTTGCTTGATCTGCTGGCAGTTCAGCCTTGTATAACATTGGCCTTCTTGGACACACTGTACTTTGCTAGCTTATGATTACCCTGTTGTCTACCAAGGTCCCCAGGTGTAATACCTAGAATGTAGCCATACATGGGGTTATTCCTCCACAGGTGCAAGACTAGGCATCTCCCTTTGTTGAATCTCATAAAGTTCCTCTCCACCCATCTCTCCAGACCGTCCAGATCCCTCTGAATGGCAGCATAGTCCTCATGTGTATCAGTCACTCCTCTTAATTTTGTATCATCTGCAGACTTTGGTACCATTGTCCAGGTTTTTAATGCACATATTGAACAGCATTGGCCCCATGACCAGTCCCCAGGGAATACACCGCCTGTTAATAGCTCCCAGCTAGACTTCATGCCCATTGAGCTTAGTAGCTCAGCCAGTTTTCAGTTTGGTTACTCTCCATTTATCTAGTTTGTATGCCATCAGTTTGTCTTTGATGACGTTATGGGAGACAGTTTAAAAAGCCTTATTGAAAGCAAACACCTTTTCTTTTATAGAGCACTACAACTGTAACTACCTAATGTTCATTTGTCTCTTCAGTGCAAATTAGATCTATATTTTTCCTCAGTGCTGTTTTTGACAGACGACCCTGTATCCAACTACATTATTTATTATTGTGAATTAAACAGAATATGTTATAAGCTATAGCTATTTGATTATAAGAATGATGAGTCATCAATTATCAAGAAACATCTGAAAAGGCCAGTGATGTGTTTTGGAAAATTGCAAATATAATTAAAAATACATTATCTGAATACCTGAATTTATTTATTAGTACCAAAACCAACACTGTATGTTTAGGAAGAATCATTCCGTTTCTGGTTCTATATACACAGCCTTTAGTGTATTTATGATGTATGCATTTATACTTAAAATATTGCTTGCTCTACTGACATACTGCCTTTGAGGTTCTTAGGTGATTGAGAGATACAGTTATCACTTTTGGGGAGTTTATCTGCCATGCTGCCAAGAATCAAGATCACCTTAGTATCCTGTATGAATGTTGTAGGGAATCCCTTTCATCTATTATTACAGAAAGATCAATCTACACCTCCCTTGAATAGTTTAATATCACCTTAGAAGAGATATTTTGAACCAGAGAGTTTGTACATAGCACTATCTGCACAGAGTGAGTTGATTGATAAGAACTCAAAACTTTCAAATCTCTTCTCTCTAATGCTTATTAACTCATTGCTTCCTTCCTTCTAAGATTTTTCTCTTCTCTCTCTGTATAAAAGAAAAGTCCTACCTCTGGGTTTGCAATAGAGGACAAGATCACAGTAAATATAATCACAATCAGAACAAATTAACAACAAAAGAAAACGAATTTGCGGCAAAAGTAAAAGAACAGTACTTGCCCATTTTACTAAGGACAATACTTGCTCCAGACTTACTATTTGCCTACTGTGCAGGGAGATTCACTTTAGCAGAAAGGAATGGTCATCCTGTCCCTCACTCTTGTGCCTGTCATCCATATTTTCTAAGAGCAGCTCAGAATAGTGACACACATGCACAAAGACAGTTTCTTCCCACTCTAAGTGTGATCAGGTGTCCATTGGATGGCATTTAAAACTACAAACACTATTGCTTGAACCCATAACTAAATGTTGTCATGCCACACATGTCATGACAGCTAGTTGACACAGATCAAAAATACGTCATGCAAAATGCGACAGCACTTGAGGCTATATTCTAGCCCTGTTTAGTTAACAGATAAATGATGGCCAAAGTTTCAGAGTTTACTGATATTTAGTACATCCCATGACTCTCATTTGGCTGTAGTCTAGGATAGGTTGATTGGAAAAGGAAAGGGAATATTCTAATATGTTTTGGACTGGACCATTTAAGCACTTGTGAAACAAAAGTTGCCAAGAAGTACTGTGGAACCATGTTGTGTCAACAGTCGGACAAAGAGACCACTCTCTCTATCCCCAAGGTTTCATCCATGAATTTACCCTGTGTAACAGTCCACCTATTGCAGTCACTAAAAATGTTGGTTATTACTCTGTATGATTCTGCTTGAATTGAATGTATTGAATAGGAGTTTATCTGTGCTGTTCGTTTCATTAGGTCATCTTTATCAGAATTTCCCACTGGTGCCAATTCTTCTGCTTCTAGTCATTGTCATTATTGCTGATGCACTAGTAGGGAGTATTGCCCGTTCATTTCACCAAGAAAGAGCTCTTTGGTGACCTACTGAAATGCTGTGAATGACAGATCCTGAGTATGCTGGTACTGCTGTGTACTCTGTGAAGTAGTTTTTCTGAAGTCTTTCATTGAAGGCCATACAAGAAGACAAGAGGATTTTCATTGCTTTTTGCCTTAGCATATGATGACTTTGTGGAGAAAGCACAGGCTGGCAGCCTGGACGGATGCCCTATGATTCAGCTGATAGTCATTGCTTACTCACACATGGCAGATTTTGTATATCAATATTTTTTTGGTATGCCCCTGGGAGTTAGGAACAACTAAAGATAGGGAAAACATGAGTGCATGCTGCATAAGTAAAATAGGGCCTTTGTCAGGAAAAAGAATCTGGAAAAAATAAGACCTAATCTCAGGAGCTGTCTTTTTATTTCCACTCACTATTCTTGTCTGAGAATTGGGACATAAAATAATTGTGAAAAACTTTTCTTGCTTTTTCAACAGCTGTCATTTTTTTCTATGTATCCTCATCATATATACTTCTTCCTCATATGAAAACTCTCCCAATATTATATTTCTTTTTGTATAATGAAATACAGGCTACTAACAGTGTCATACTTTTATTCTGTACTTTGGTTACTCCATACACTGAGAAGATGCTTTCTTGAGATAGTTATCTGTTTTTAATATGTAAAAATGAGACAGTAGAAAAATACGAATATCTATGTTTATATTAATTTAAGCCTATCTATTCTGCCATAAAATGAGTAAATCCTTAAATGTTTCAGATAATTGCATTTCTTAACATTGTATAGAGCATCAAAATTTTTAAAGACTGATAAATACAATGTGTGTATGTCAAAAAAATTGATTATTATATAGTCATATTTTGCCATTTATTGATATGACTGTCCATTTTAAGCACATTTTGCCAGATTTATTTCATTCAAAGTGAGCTTTTTCTCAAATGTAAATAAATCTGTTTTAGGACAGAATGTTACTCTAAAGTAAGAGGTGTTTGGTCAGATATTGTTGTTATTTTGGGTGACTGACAAATTACGATGAGGATTCAGGACTGTTTCACAAGCCAGTTTGATATTTTAAAACAAGCTATTTGTTCAGGTGACTACTAAAACTGCCTTCTGAAATATTTTTGCTAACATTTTTTTCTCACAATAATACCCATGAAAGAAAACAAAGTAGAGCATAAAATTGATTTTAAAATGCCACATTTGCTACTGAAATTAATATTCCATCTACCCTTTCTGATATATACATAACCCTAAAATTGATATTTAAGATAATAAATATGCTGTTTGCATATTTTTAAGGGTATTGTTATTTCAGATTGCATTAGACACTTTACAGGAATGATTTGGAAAGTTGTGATTGTGTATCAATTCAGATTTTTATGTGAAATATTCTCCAAGAATATGTAGAATACATATACTGTATAAGTTTCTAACAGCTAATATCAGCAGAAATCCTCATTTTGGATAAAAATAATTATAATATAACATGTAACAATAGACAACTGCATTACTTTTTAATGTTTTCAGTCATAAAAATATATGGGGTTTGACATATTCATGCATTCATACTGAGTAAATGTGCAAAACAAAAGCTTTAAAACTTAACTATACGCCTCTCAATTATTTTTTTAGTATGTATGTGGGTGTCATTTCTTACTTTTATGCCTTTAAAGACCTTTTACAGACTTGAGGAAAAGCTCTGTCAAAGCCCATGTTTTTGCTAACAAAATGAAAACATTGTATCCTTCTAAGTCTAAAAGACTTCTAAGACTTGTCTTAGAAGACGTTTGTGGATTTTCAGTTTCTGTCTTTGGGTTTGTAGGTATATAATTTTTCTGTATGATACTCAGGAACACCAATAAAAAAGACATGTTTTTGTTAGTAGCAAATGAATGACTCTTGATAGTTGTGAGAATCAGGACAATGTTCATTCTCTGGGAAAATGGATTAAGGAGATGTTAGGAGGGTCCAAGCCAGAAGCAAGAAAGTGACAGAGATACAGTGACAACCTGTGACCGTTATACGTCTGTCAATACTCTGCCTGTCAGAGTTTCTATCAAATACATATTTATGACTATAAGGAGAAAATTACAGAGTGAACACGTTATGTATAGGATGCCTAATTATACATCTAGAATAAGTGGCTAAAATTAATAGTAATAACAGATCTTGCTTTACATTTCCTTTTAAAGCCTAAGGATAGGATTCATTTGTTCAAATATGCAAATCTACACATGACATTGCTAAGTCTGAGTAGGTCACCTTAGGATTTTTGTATTTTTAATAGCGTTAAGCACCTCCCCAAAATGACTGAATTTGTTCTGTGAGAAGATGACACAAATTAGATGTTTCGCACTTTGGAAGTGTCTGTTTCTTGCCTTTGATTGTAATGTCAATCTAGAATATTTAATCAAATTTACGTATCTAAAGTTTTTACATCTAAGACTGAATGAGCTGAATCCTACTCTTATTTGCTTGATATGGATATGATCAGGACTGTGAGTTACTCAATCTGCTGTTCTGCTTCATTGACTTTTTTTTTCTTTACATTTCCAAGTATTATTTTAATATAAACACCTAGAAAAGGATTCATGTTGTCTGTACTTGTCTGTCTGTCTGCCTCTTTCTCTAGCTATTTATCTGAGCTAGTAGCCCTAACCTGATTGTACAACTTTGTATGGGAATACAGAGTTAGAAAAAATCAAAAGCAAAAAAAAAAGAAAAAAAAAAAAAAACCAAAAAAAAAACAAAAAGAACACAAGTTTTCTACATATGTAATTCATTTGATCTATTTATATGATGAGGTTCTCCTTCAGATTCTACTGTGTGAGCTAGTTACCTTAATGCTTAAAACTTAGTCAACGGACATCCAGTAAATGCAGTTCATTGTCTTGCATCTATATGAGATTGACATGATTTATTGTCCATAAATATCTATTTCCAACTCATGTAATGGTTTTCTTGCATAACTTGACCAGATATCCTTAGATTTAATCAATGCTGAGTGTCTTTCCTCTCAAAACCAAAAACTTTTCGCCATACTCAATTGCAAAATGAGCTCAGATTAACCAGAGGAGATGCTTTTCTCATTTATCTTTAACCATATTCAAGTTGGTTGTCTATCTTAATCTATCCAGTGAAATTCTCTATTGTAATTACACAGAAAATAGGTATTTCCAAAATGGACTCCTAGACAAGTAGTTTACACTTTTCAGAGAGTTTAGAGATTTAAGTGAGAATTAATGCAAAATGAAAAGCAAAGTCTGTACTTAAGCCCATTGGTCAACTTACTGAAAATTTAAAAAAAAAAAAAAAAAAAAAAAAGCATCAACTGCAATAATTGTTTATTTCTCTATATCACTAGAGATACAGTGCATTTCTTTTCAGAAAGGCAAGTATAAAAATAGTTGCTACAGATATGACGGCATAATTGATGGAATATTAAAGATACCTGGCTGATAAATTATAATTTGGCTGCAGTATACAGAAAAAAAATACACCTAGAAACAAGCATCTAGTTGATGGGCACAGAGCAGGTATATAGTTATCCTTCGCTCCTTTCATAAAGAGTTGAAGGTGATAGACATCTTCAGATATTTTTATACCTAAGACTGAAATTCTCCCCAGAGCCTTTCCTTTTCACTTTTGACTTGATACGGAGGGAGTGCAAGATGAACAGGATGCCAAATTATGTGCTTTGAATAAGTGATTGAAATTAAGTAGGATGATGAAAAGTCAGAATAAGGCTCAAGGAACAGAATTCATATCTACAAATATGTGACTCCAACAGATCAATTATAACTTTTTAAGTAAATATATTTATCATGGAAGTCCTTAACAAGGAGCAAACAAGATGTGATCTGACAATGGAATCCTCACGCTAAAAAGGTCAGGTGTTGTTATTAATGGGAGATGTTTTAGAAGATAGGTAACGATCTTTTCGTTTATATTTTCGTAACTATATTTTTGTTTTTCCAGCATTGGAACTCACAAGGAACATGGTAAAATATATGTGCATTTATATATATATATATATATTCAAAACAGAAAGATCATGAACCCATGTTACCAATAAAGCTATACAGTGCAAGATAAGTTTTTGTTGCCATTACATACAAAGTGATGGCAGTTTTCTATTTTCCCTAGGACTATCCTCCTTCAAACTGTTTTAATTATAGTATTTTTTCATTACTATGTTTTTTTTTGTTCCAAACCACATCACATAACTTTACTATGATGGTAAAGATAGGTGAAAGGCCTTATCTTTTGAATCTGCACAATAGTTATACTAGATCAGCAAAATGTGAAGATCTTACTCATCAAGTAGGATTTGCATATTCCTGAGCTGTGGCAGGCATGTAGACTCAGCAAATACACTTCAAAGAAAATGTAGATGTTTAAAGGGAAAGAGTGAGCATAGATTCTTTCACAAATGCCTTTGAAGGCGATGTAAAATATCATGCTGCAAGAATTTGAGCAGCTTAAATAGGTTGGCAAGGGATTCAGGACCTAAAGTGATGATTTAAATAATTGATTTTTTTTGTTTGTTTGTTTTTTGAATTGTGGGATGAGGCTGGCTGTGAATATTTATTGTCATATAGATGATAGTATACGTAGCAGACATGCTACATAGGTGTATAAATGGCTACATAGTGAAGCTGAAAAATTGATACCATAGACATCTATATATATTTATTTTACTAAGTATGGGCCATAGTAATGGAGCTGTTCTGCTTGGCACAAATAATGAAAATTTGGTTTTATATAGGCCTTCATTGAAGACATTCCACTTCTGCTTTCTGTATAAATGTTCTGAACCGTAGATAAAAGAGCAAAAGCCTCGGAATAATGTATTGGAATAGCTCTGAAGTAAAATCACATAAGTTGAAAGAGGAGAAAAAGAAGTCACCACTATCCACGCTGTCACAGTTCATCTAGGAACCCCGAAAGTTCAAATCCCTTTTGGCAGACAAGAGAATCTAAATTTTCCATAATCTGCTGAGTCCTCAAACTGCTTAGCTAATGAACTGCAACAAGCACTACGGTCACTTATTACTCTTCAGTAGCTGCAAATTATTTCTTCATTTTCTACCCAAGATTATCTGTTGTATTTATCCTGCAATTTTACTATAAATAAATAAATAAATAAATAGCATTTTATGCCTCTGGATATCATATAAATTGGAAAGCTCATCTCTTGGGAAGGAGCCAAAGAATCTCAAAATATCCAAATCCTACTAAATCTAGCCTTGCTATTCATGGTTTAATATAAACACAGGGATTAAAACTGCATTACATATGTTCTCTGCAAGATAGCCTTGTATTTTGCCTTTTTATGATATTATGCTTCTATTGGTCTGATAAATCATTTGTCCATTTGCTAAGTCTACTAACGTGTTAATTTTGATGTGTATGTACCTTCTTATAGTTAGAAATCTTATCTTATTAAATGCGCTATATTCATTAACACATGAATTTCTCACAAATGCCATAGACTTATTGTAAAATAAATATTATTGAAGTTTTATAATGTAGAGCTAAAGTTAATTTAATTTTCTGTATCCCTGTTGTTCAAATCAGTTCAATAGTTCAACTAGGTAAATTATCATAATGTAAATTATAATTCAATTACTTAGAATATATGAAGCAAATTATTATTAGCTCAAGATAAAAAAAAAGTTTTATTAGTTTGAATAAACACAAATTAGGAATCATTTATGTTGTCAAAATCAAAGTTTAAAAAAAGTATTTTTTTAAAGTATGATATAAAATATCCATTCCTAGATGAACAGTAAATAGCTATGCGATAAAGTGAAACAAACATTTCATCAGCAGAAATAACAGCATGTTAATATGATTTATTTTAGATTAATATTTATGGCTTAATTATTCTCCATATAACTTACAGAAAACCTACAAGCAAAATGTCAAATAATTCCTATGTATTACTAATTTTGAAGTTCTGAAAATGATTGAAATATATTTTAGCATGTTCAAATCATGCTTCAAATCAAGCAACTTCCTATGCAGATGTTCCATATGTTTTTTCAAATAAATTTGTTCTCAACAGAAGAGAAAAAAAGATCATTCCGTAGTTAGATACAATTGCAAAACCCTATAAATGAGGATTTATTTCTGTAAACTAAGAAGACAAAATTAGCTTTACTTCCTCAGTGACAAATGTGTCATAGAATCATAGAATCCTTAATGTTGGAAGGCCCCTTTAGAGATCTTCTAGTCCAACCCCGCCGTGCACACACAGGGTCAGCTACAGTGACCTGACACCTACAGGACACTGCACAGGTTTGCATCCAAGTGGATCTTGAATATCTCCAGAGAAGGAGACTCCGCAATCTCTCTTGGCAACCTTTTCTAGTGCTCTGTCACCCTCACTGTCAAAAAAAATTATCCTCGGTTTCCTGTGGAGCTTTTGTGGCTTCATTTTGCGGCCATTTCCCCTAGCTCTACCACTGGCCACCACTGAAAAGAAACCAGCCATCTCCTCCTCACTTCCTCCCTTGAGACAGTTATATACAGTTACCAAATTTCTCCCTCAGGCTTCTCTTCTTGAGGCTGAACAGGCCCAGCTCCCTCAGCCTTTCCTCATAGGGCAGATGTTCCAGGCCCCTGAGAATCTGTATCAGGAAAAAGGGATAGAGAAGGAAAAAGATAAAAATGCTTTGAGAAAAGATAGAGAACAGATGAAGAATGGTTTGTACCATATGAGAACATAAGCCCATTAGAGATGGACTGCAGGGTTTGATAAAATAATCCAAAATAGCTGAATACAAAAAAAATTTCTTTTTGGAATCTTATTTGTTTTCCTTATTTTTACATCTTACAAAATCATTTTTAAATCTAGAGAGGCTGATCATACTGTCTTTCCCTGTCCATACCCAATATAGACCTTGATGAATTAATTCTAAGAGATGTATGTGATGAATTAAATTTTATTTTGCATGGAGGAATGAAAATATTTTCTTTCATTATTTACTTAATTGAATATATAGAAACTATATGGCTATGCTCTACGAAACTTTTACTTGTATTGGTTTCAGATGGTCGCAGGAGCACAGATGTATGATGTTTCTGACAAACTGTTGTAAACCACAAGTTGTGATTTTGTATAAAAGAGGGCTGAATTTTGATATTTTATTATTTAAAAAATGGGATCAGGAAAAGCATATGATGTTTTTTATGATGTTTTAAATTAACATTTTCCATATCTTAATATGTCTATTCTTATAAAATCACATTCCTGACATGCATCACTCATTCAAAGTGGCAATTTAATACCGCCTCTGCTGTCATTCAGTCTTTTTGGACTGTCACTCAGAGACCAGCCTTCAGAGAGCCAAAATTTTTTCCCTGAAGCAATCCCTGTGGGCTTCAAGGAGCAACTGAAACACAGCTGAGACTGTCTTCTATAGAAGAGGCAGCTGAGAAATTTTGTTTTCTCACCTCTCATTGCTCTTCTGTTGGCTTCTCGCATCTACATAATCAGGGCTGCAATGGAGGAAAAAAAACAGCTTCCAAATTATCTTCTCTCTCACACACCAGTCCCATTTTTGATGTTGATGCTGCAATGGGGGAAAAGTGGGAGAATGGGGTAAAACTGCCTTTTTTTTTTTTTTTTTTTTTTTTTTGTTTAATTGATATTCTACTACTAGGTTGGCTGCTGGAACTAGGTAACACTGTGATTTGATTCCAGCAAAAACTGATTTTGCCTTACTAGCATGCAGGAGGAGAGGCAAATGTATTAGATGGACTTAAAGCCTGTACTAATAAATAAGAGATATGAATGTGACTATGTAAATAAGAGAGTGAAGTCATGCATGTATCAACAGCAAAGATCAATCCTGATCATTTAGTTAGGATGAACAGGATTCAGCTGTCAGTGAGGTTCATATTTATATGACTGCCATTGCTAGAAAAGGCACTTCTCTGTGTTGTTTTGCATGAGGGTATATGTGTGTATCTGTGCACATGCCTTTTGGTGATGCCTACTCACTGGATGGACCTACAGAAGGGGACAGCAGAAGCTACATATGTCATGCTGGGATACAAAGAATCTCCTGGCTTTGAAAGTGCACAAATTTGGCTCTAATAAACTGGGAAGGAGGAGTCTCCAATGCCCTGAAGTCCATCAGATCCAGTCTCCTTCTCAGTGAGGAGCATGGTAAAATTTAAGCACTTTGACAGTTGTATTCTGTATGCATGTTTGGCTTCCCAAAATATAATGTAAACTACTACATCTTATATAATACTGAGAATAAAATTCTTTACAGAACAGTTCCGATATACTTTGGTGCTTTGTACACTAACCCTGCTGTGTGCTCCAGACTGTTTCACTTGTGTCAGTGTCAGTGTTAGGAAACATATTAGAATGACATTAGAAATTCAGGCACAAAGCCTGAAGAAGAAAGCAAAAACAGTTTAACCTAATTCTAATGTGTAGGTATCTATCTCCCCAAACACAGTAAATACTGAGCATGAAGTAATTTTCTTCTCTCTTCAATGTATGAGGATAATTACCCTTCATAATTAACACCAAAAGAGACTTCATGCTGAACAGAGAGTTATCTGACATTATCGTGTGGTTACATACTGCTAGATAATTGCAAATGTTGAGGTCAGAGTTACATTTTAAATCAGTTATTAAACAGGGTTGTATGAAAGTACAACAGACCAATCATCTATGGCTCTAAAACTTCTCTCAAAAGACAAATGCTCACCTTCAGGAAAGTCTTTCCTTCAAACATGAAAATTTTTGTTTGTTTGTTTATATTTTGATACAAGAAGTGAAAAAGTTGATGAAGTAAGCTACTTTCATGGACCTGCTGCTCATGGATGTTCATGGATAAAGAACAAAGGAAGAACATCAGCAACAAAATAGTTAATGGCAATCTTGCTTGAAATTACTATGAAATGATGGAATTTAAGAGGTTGAGGAAAATGAGGGAAATAAGTAGTAAAAGGATGAACCTCCATTTCTGAAGAGGTCAGTTTATATAGGGAGCTAGTAGGTATAACCATATGAGATAGTGTGCTGAAAAAGAAAATGGGCTCAACAAAGCTGATCTTCAAGAATGAACTATGAAAGCAAGAAGGAACCATTTGACACAAAGCTGATCATGTCAGCAGAATGCCAGTCTGGCTAAACAGCAAACTTTTAACTGACCTCAGAAACAAAACTACCTTGCAGAAGAGGAGAGTGAGGATAACTAGGGGAATGAAAGTCAGAACATTAAAGGATGGAATCCAAGGATTCAAAGCTCATCTGGAGTAGAAACTAAAGCGGGGGTGAAGTTCAACAAGAAGGAATTCTGCAGATACTTTGCTGTCAAAAGACCAAGGAAAATGTGGATATGCTGCTGAATAGGGGAGGATACATGGTTATGAAGGACCTGTAAAAGGTTGAATGATGTATTTGTCTTTCTGGAAAATTTCTACCTTCAAGATTCTGCTACCTACCTAATAGAGTTTTGAAGATCCATAATAAATGAAGACAAAGGTAAGGACTGTTTAAACAAACTAGGAAGGATGAACTGCATTGGAGGGAACTGATGAATGCTTAATAAAGTTTTGGAGGAAGGCAGTTGTCACATACATGCCCACAAAGGATGATGCAGAGAAGCAGATCAACTGATCACTGTCCCCAGGGTCATAATGGAGCAAATCCTCCCGAAGTAATGTCCAGGCAAACAAAAGACAAGAAAAGGAAAGGACAAGAAGGGAATACTTACCACTGATTTGGACTCTTTTGTCCATGGTTGCTTTCTATGATGAAATGACTACCTTTGTGGACAAGAGAAGAGGAACCATGTAATTTACTTAGAATTTAAAAGGCTTTGATATAGTTTCTCATACAGTCCTTGTAGCCTAAATGGTGAGGTATGAAAGGGATATGTGGACAGAAAAAAAGTGTTGAGAATGGTTGGACCACTGGTCTGAAAACATTATCAGATGTAGTTCT
>JAVCKT010111677.1:0-22931 GCA_032273925.1 Rhynchotus rufescens
GCTGCCCAGGGAGGTTGTGGAGTCTCCTTCTCTGGAGGTCTTCCAAACCCGCCTGGATGCTGCCCTGTGCCACATGCTGTAGGTGTGCCTGCTTGAGCAGGAAGGTTGGACTACATGATCTCTAGAGGTGCCTTCCAACCTTGACTATTCTGTGATTTTGTGATTCTGTGAATGCAAAGAATTACAAGCTGATGATGTTACTCTCTGCTTTCTTCCTAAAGCCTGTGGGGCTGAGACTCTGGACCTTCAGAGCAGCACTTGCCCCTTGCTTCTCAATCCTCCAAACAACGCCTCCAGCCCTCACCCTTTCCTGCACCTGCAGTCTTCAAGTCGTGTGAAAATGGAAGGTGAAGCACTGCTGCGGATGGGATGCAAGGACACTTGTGTGCGGGAGCAACCGCACCGAGGGTCTTGTGTCAACTGGAAAGTAGCTGCTTATCCCTGCTTCAATAAAGCTGTGTAGTTTGGTATTGCAGTTGGTGGAAGGTGCAGATGGCTCCTGGCGGGGCAGGAGGGTGGGTGAGGGTTGTGTGGTGCTCAGGTTAGTCACGGTGGCTGAGCTCTGGGATGGTGTTTCCTGGTGGTGTGGTGCGTGTTGTCTTGCAATGCTTCCCAAGTGTTTGCAGCTGGTGGGACAAAGCCATTCTAGGGTTCCCTTAGATTGTTTCCATGGGATGAGATCTCGGCCAGCAGGATTGGCCATCTGGAAGACCTGATTACTCCAGGCTTTTCGTAAAGACCTTCACAGACCAGGAGCTTGTGCCACAACCCTGTGTGAAGCTTTCCTAGGTAAGGGCAAGAGGGCAGATAAGTGGCTTAGTAATCACTAAGGCAAGAATATACCAGCCTTTATGTTTACCAAAGCCTAGCAGCATGGAAAATCTCTGTGCTGCTGGCTCTCTGTGTGTTCTGTGCAGGGCAGTCCCCGATTCTCCATAACCCAAGCTCTCATCTTCCTCTTCTAGCGTTATAATCTTCAAGCATCAAGCATCCCAGGAGTTCTGTATGTAAAAAACCTTCATTTCCAGTTTCAGAAGAACTGCTGATGATTTTACTAATGAAAATCAAATATTTTTTTGTGCTATTATTCCATCTCCAGCCACTTCTTAGTCCTTTCCTCCTTGTCCAAGGCACTTTTGACTGTCTTCTACTAAAGCTCTGCATTTTTTTCCCAGATTCCTGGGAGAAATTTAGTGCACTATCAGAGTTTTAGAAAGATATATATATACACATATAAAAAATCTTAGTCCAACATTCACAGAGGCTTTTAGTAACTGTGTAGTTGCATGTTGGCTGACCATGAGAGGATGTTACCACTTCCCTCAAAGTAGACACCTTTTATATTCTTGACAGCATATGTATTTAAAGAATTGCTTCTCGGGTGAAAAACCTCAGCAGCTCCTCTGAGGTTCCCCTCCTCTGTGAGGGTGGCATAACATATACAAATATATGAGGGTGCTCTCATAACATATACAAATACAGTGTTTATTAATACTCCTGGGCTTCACCTGTGCACAGGGAAGGGGAGGGAAGAATGGGCTCAATGCCATGCTGGTCTCTTGCCCTCTCTGCCTGATTTCTTACTCAAAGGGATGAAACATTCTGGAGCTTGGAGGGAGTGATGCTTGACTACCAACCAGTATCCAAGCCAGGGCCCCCTTTCTTCTAGAGCCTTAGCCCATGACACTCCTCCAGGTAGGTCTCTGAAGAGGCTGATGTTTGCCCTCCTGAAGCTCAGGTTGCAATCCTGTTTTTCCTCCTGCTTCCTCCTTACTGGACCCTGAACTCCACTGTCTCATAATCACTGCAGCCAAGGCTACCCGCAACCTTCACATCTCCAGACAGTCTTTCTTTGTGAGTACAAGGCCCAACAGAACACCAGGACCTCTCCCTGGCCGTCTCCTCTGCCCACAAAATCTCTTGCCTCCAGCTGGACTTCATCTCCACAAGCTCTCTGGGCAACTCTTCTCTTCTGCATGACCTTTCAGAGATGTTGGAGAGTGACCTAGCAATAACATCCACCAGCTCTTGCACTCCTACTGGGTGCATCCCATTTGGGTCCATGGATTAGTGGATGTCAAGTTTATCTAAAGGATCTCTAACTAGATCGTCCTCAACCAAGGGAAAGTCTTCCTTTCTCCAAACTTCTCCTGTCTTCTGGGCCTCGGATTCCTGTGGGAATCACGCTGATTCCTGTGGGCCAGCCTGAGCAGTAATGACTGCAGTAAAGGTGGCATTCAGTAGTTCTACCTCCTCTGTGTGCTGTGTCACCGGGATGCCCACCCTGTTCAGCAGTGGGCCCACATGTTTCCTAGTCTTCCTTTTGCTACTGATGCACTTGAAAAAGCCCTTCTTGTTCTCAACATGTCTTGACTGATTTCATTCCAAATATGCCTTAATCTTCCTTATCTCATCCCTGCATACTCTGATTGCAGTGCTCTAGTCCTCCCAAGTGGTCTGTCCATTTTTCCACATTCTGCATGTGGAACAGATGAGCTTGAGCTCCATGCTCATCCATGCAGGTTTGCTGTCCCCTGTGCCAGACTTCTTACTCGGAGGGATGCACTGAGATTGAGCTTGGAGGAAGTGATGCTTGAATACTAACTTTCTAACTAACTATACTGATCTTTCTTGCATCCCTCTGCCTTCCAAGGCCCGAGCTCATGACATTCCTTCAAGTAGGTCCCTGAAGAGGACAATGTTTGCTCTCCCGAAGTCCATGGTTGCCATCCCACTTACTTCCAATGTAGGCTTTTCCAGGGACCCACCCTGCTCTCTTTCACAGCAGCTCTCCCAGAGATGGAGTTTTCTATAGATCACTGTATATCTCCTCTGGAGATAGAAGCTTTTTGTTGAGATGTGGACGCATATGCTCTACCTTGCCTGTTTGCTGAGACTCAGGAGACAAGAACCTCATTAAATGACACAGTGGAGTGGGCAGGAATGCACCCGGTAATCAAGGGGGTTGAACTGCAAAGCCCCAAGCTGAGCAGGATGCACGAGGGAATAGGATCCCACCAGGAAACAGCTGTACTGTAAGTTACAACCTTCTTCCCCAGGTTGTCCTCCCTGTTCAGTGCTCCTGCAGTTGTCTTGCTTTGGGCCTTCCAGCTTCACAAACCCTGTTCCAAGCTGCTGTGACCCTGGAGCTGCAGGTTGGTGTTTGGGCGGCTACTGGGAGGACTGTGGGGTGCAGGAAGGGCAAGTTTGGAACAGCCACAGGTTCTGTGGCTGTCCCGCATGGGAGGGGAACTACTCGAATGTGAAATTAACAGGACAAGATCAGGGTGACAACAAATAACCATGTGAAGTTTATTATTATTCTTCAAAGGATCTGTGGAAGGACAGGTCTGGCTCTGAGAACCTGTACATACTTCCAGTGTTTTTCATGAAATGACTGATGAAATTCAGTAAATATCTATAGTATTTCTTCTGCAAGTATTTGTGTACAAGCTAATTGAATCTCAGTCAACTTGGCCATTCTTACTGCTACTTTCAGTAACTACACACATTATTTAATAATAAGAACTGGTCTCATTTTACAGAACAGGGTTAGAGATGTTTTTCTATGCCATGCTACAATACAGATAACTTGCAGACTTTCTGGACAGGGTCAGAGATAATTTTTTAATATGGATTTTAAATTTTATGTTATTTCCAGTGTGCTCAAATAGAAGACTTAACTTCTTATTTATGGACTAATTATGATGTCCTAGTAAGATTTTTCTCACTTCAGTTAATTAATTAGTTAATTAATAAGCACTTTTCATAGCTGTGATTCTTTGGTAATTCTAAGCTCTGTTGAATAGAGTCCTTGAGATTGGAGACTATGTTTATTCATTATCTTGAAACTGCTTCCCACTCAGAATACTATGTCCCTTTTGATTAAAGAAACAGATATATGATAATTCTTATTCCTCTCCTTTGTTCTTCTCCTAAAATGGGGAACAACTGTGAGGTACCCACTTCTCAGACTTGTTGTTTACTTCTTGAGTACTTCTGTACTTCTTAATTTCTTATATTGCCATATGGATTGCATCTATGACAATACACTTTTGAGCAGAAAGTAGTAATTGTCAGTAACATCTTTGTGTGCTAGCAACAAGAATTTGGATAGTTCTCTCTCTGCCCTTTTGTCCCTTCTGCCTATCTGTGAGCTGCAGAGCCGTTTTAAACCATGAGAATCCCTTGCCTTGTCTTTTCCCTTCTCTTCCTGCAGTGCTTAATTAGGCTGAACATAGGAAAGGAATGACAGTCATTCTAACAGATTTTCACAAGCCTATAGGAAACTTCTTGTGACCCAAGATATGCAGCAGTCCTTGAAAATGCAGGAAATATCAGAATATGTTCCTGATTTTGCTGCAGAATTCCAAGGATATTCACAGATATCTTTCAGGAGCCCAAATCATGGGGTGCATCATACTGACATGAGCATTAGCAATTGGTAGGAATGTTTTGTTTGTTTGTTTGTTTTTGTTTTGTACTTATTTCAATGTCTTTTTCCCCAAGGAATTCTTTTCTGCTTTGAAATGAGGATTTTACCATCTGAACACATTTCAAATAGGAAAAATGGTTTCTTTCTCCCATCATCCATATTGTTTTTTCTGGAGCATAGGCTCTTCTGTCCATGTTTGCCCAACCTGACTTGTTTCATACCTTTGAAAAGCTAAAGTTGAGGAGTGGTCTGCACACCGTAAATTTTTACTCCATGAGCTTCATTTGTAAAAACCCAAGCAGAATCATCAACCCCCATTCCCTGCAATGAACATCCATGTTTCAGCAATATGAATGCTAAGCAACATCAATTTATTTAAAAGAAGGAAAGCAATACATAATGCACTTAGCTTTGCCAATCTTTATAAGGCTTTTTTTTTTATATGAAATGACAGATGCTTGAGAATTCGTTGTATCCGTATCCCATGATTTTAGCAGTAAGGGCATTCAAAGAGATTTGCTAGATTTAGAAGCAATCTTCAGAACTCTTGAGAGGACAGTTCACGGTGAATTTATAAATCCCATGGCCTGCACAAAGAAATAAAAATCAGATCTTCATATTTGCATTTCTTCCCTACTTTCAGTCCACTCATATTTTCCTCCTGGGTTAATACCCAGTGTCATTTGTGGCAGACTGGTAACTGACTGGAGTCACTTGGGGCAGGTCTTCATACAGTGCTTATCTGTGAGTAGAAGCAATGTTTTTGTTCTGCTCCAGACAGAGCAGGAAATTCAATCCGTATCCCTCAATATTGGGTGAATGAGTGCTCTCCTGAGTTAAAATTCAAAGCTATCTTTTGTAAGATACTTTTTTTTTTAATAACACTCAATTACACTTTTTGCACACAATGAATTACGCTTATGTGCTCGCCTTGAAGTGTAACTAAATCCCTAGTTTGCTCCCCATATATCCAACTCTTCAGCTCCAGGAATACAAAACCCGGATATTTTGGAGGAGCTGTTAAGGGGTCAAGCAGAACTGAGCACAGGGCTAATATTTCCATTCATACCTTGCCCTTCTCTCCAGAGCATTTCATGGGGCATATCTAAGGAAGAAGAATTCTATGGAGCTTTGCTCACAACCTGCTCCAACACTTGCCCATCCTCACACTATAAGAGCTTTTTCTTAATCTGAACATTAAACTGCAGCTTGGGGATGAGGATGTGAGCAGAATATATTTGCCTGCTGATGAATCTTGATGAACCTCGTACTCACCACTTGCAGCAGGTACGGAATCCAAAGCAACTTCCAACCTTAACCTTCTGGAAAGGACATGCTCCAAAATGACACGTTCCCTTTCTACAGAAAAGCATGTCCCTCCGAGGCGAAGACAATCCTGCAACCAGATTCACTTGTGAACACCTGTGGTCACTTGCTGTGCACCTGCACCATGGAGGGCTGTAGCTCAGAGTGAATTTTCTCTCACTCATCCAAACAAAAAGCAAGAGACTCCCTCCACCACCAGCCTCCCTAAGGATTGCCACTCTGATGGGACATCACCAAGTAGATCTACACCTTGCAGAAGTGGAATCCTTAAGTTACCTTGCATCTAAAGGGAGATAATTTCATAGAATTATCCCTCCCTATATCCCAAGCATCTTGCTCATGCACACTCATTTTTACATGGACACTTAGAGAATAAGAGTCATCATATGACCCATATGTACATCATACAGAGGTTGTAATCTATGATTCTTATTTGAAAATGTGTGGCCAGACTTCATTTTTAACTGCTTATTTGCCTTTGAGTAGGCCACCATCCAAAGCACATGGCGAGCAGGCACAAATTGTAAGGCTAATGCTAGAGGTTTTACATGATCTCGACAGAAAAATATCAGCAGGGAGGATTTTTTTTTCCAGCATTCACAATTTCTCCATCATTGAAAAGATTTCCATAGGGAAAAAAAAAAAAAAAAACAATAGCAAAAGCACCGAGCTGACTGTTTTACTAACCCCTGCTCAATTTCTGCTACCTTTAACCATCTTACCAAACTTCACCTTAACATCCCTTTGCCCTCTTTCCACCTTACCTGGAGAAACCTGGAGGACCAAGAAGAGGACAGAAAAGAGTAGGTAAAGGATCCTCATCACTGAAGACTAACTGTGTCACTGCAGGGAAAAGGACCAAGAAAGGCATATGAGCAACAGTCCTCAATGTCAGAGCTGTGCAAATGCAATGTTAATTGAAAATATATTACTTATTCTAAGAACTTTTAAAAATAACTAGTACAAACCACAGAACATCATTGCTACCATGAGAGCATTCCTGAGGAAATATATATATGTGTGTGTGTATGCATATTATATATATATGTATGTGTGTATATGTATATATATGTGTAGGGGTGACATGCTTTTAGGAGATATGATTATGAAATTATTTTAATCTTCTGATTGCTCAGGTTTTCTGTCTTCCATTTTTCAAATAGCCTTTCCACAAATTACAGATATTTTTATGTAGGTACTGTATGTGATAAAACACAGTGCTAAGAAAAATGAGGTATAAAAAACATTATACAATCAAGGTTACAAACTTCAGGAAAATAATGAAAAAATTGTTCATTTTGGAGTCTTAAAATTTATCAAGAAATAACAGCTAAAATGAACTTGCTCAAAATCTTCAAAATAACAGCTAAAATGAACTTGCTCAAAATCTTCAGTCTTCATATATAAGCAACAGTTCTTGAGTGGAAGCATACAATCAAATATCTCACAACTGATGTTGAAAATGAAATCTGAAAAGCAAACATTTATTGCCTCATTAAAAAAGTCAATGATTAATGCAACTAATGTCAGCAAAAGGGGATAAAGTAGCCTAAAAGAGGACTTATGGTTAAGGGAGCAATAGTTAATGCAATATATCTGGGCTTTAGTGAACCTTCTATTTTGTTGCAATTTTTTTTTCTCTTCAGTAAGGCAGCAATTTAGATTGTAATGAAATATTGTATTTCTGCAATAGAATAGTTGCTGGCTCGAGAAACCATGAAATTATTGCTAAAATCCCAGTAAATTAGGGTTAGAAGTTTATGCAAACTTTTATACTTCTGAAAATTTCAAGATAAAAAAGAAGACAAAATTAACTCCATTCTGAAAATGAAATAAAACCCTTAACCTAGATATGAAACATCTTCTAATTTCCTGCAAGATACCATTCATTATTCTAGATGACAGACCTCTTTTTTTTCTAAAGTAACCTGAAAAAAATGGATTTTTGCCAAAGAGTTAGTAAAATTTAGTATCTTTACCATAGTATTCTAGGTGTTGATACTTTTATGAACTACTTACTCCACTTGTGTAATTTCTGGACAACTTAGATTCAATTTAGTAACCTATGGATTCAGGTCAGTAATGTAGAGAGAATTTTTCTGAGAACAAAGGGGGAAAAAAAGCAAATGACATCACAATCTAAAAGAAAGACTCAAAAGAAGCGAGACATTACCAGGTATCAGGTGATCCCACAAGCCAAAATAAGGCCTGTTCTTGGTCTCTTCCCTCCAGAGGGCTTTGATGGTGGGACCTAGATCCTCTCTTATAACTTATTTTGTATGGGGAGTGACAACTCTTTTCTCTTTACAGTAAGCACATTTTAGCCAATCAAAAAGAGACACATGTATTGGAGTTTTTTGAACCAACCAGAATCATATTGCTTCTCCTTTTTCTAATGAAAATGCAAGGCTTCTCGTTGGACCTGTTGCAGCTTTTCTTCAGGAAAGTCCCAGGTAATTCATGCAATGCCTGTTGTGACACTCCAGTTTATGTAAGATACGTTAGGCCACTGTGGTGTGTGTCAAACATCTTGGGACGTTTGTTGAGCTGTTTCTGGTTAGGAGCAACATAAACCTACTGCAATACAAACCTCCTGCATGCTTTGCATTCTCAGCTAGTTTATTTTCTGTTCTATAGGTAGAGAATATAATGCAGAATGGGCAAGTGTGACGGATGTGCTCCTTTCCCAGCTCAACCTGACTTCTCACATGCAGCCCTATTCAGGTGTTAACCACCAGTGATATTATCTGATCCTGGTAGTGGCCTCCCTGATTTCTTTCCCCACTCAGACATTAACCAGCAATAACAGTCCTGATGCCTGCATCCTGATGGGAAGATAAGGCTAATGGTGCATACACCAGATGAAAATCCTCTGAAAAGAAAGAATGACTACAAGTCATCATCTTATCCCATAAATACGAGGACAACCCAAGAGCCTATTGAACTCTCCTTGCATGGCAGCGGGCTGCATGCCGGGATCTCCCCCCTTGAACAGGGACATCTCTCAAGGATAATCCTCGAGGTTAAGAGATCCTTTCTGAACTTGTAAATGTTGCTTTGTAACTGTGCACAAAATCCCTTAGTCATAAACCGTTGACCAGGTCTGGGACTAGGACTGGATCCAGACACACCTAGACTCCTCTCAAAAGAAGCTTGGAAAGCAAGGAGGGTCCAATCTGAACCTTGTGACTCAATGGGAGGATATCCAAGATAATTGTGTTATCTTAAACCTCCATGCAGTAAATAAGTGACCTTGACATAGAATCTTGTGAAATCATTGTCCATATCAATAAACCCTTTTATTATTTCTTTTGTATGAGTGAAGTGTGCTTTGTCACTCATTCCTCACCACCACTCATTCCGTGGCAACAAAACTTTTTTTTTTTTTTTTGAATAAAGTATTCATTTTTTAAAGTAGAGTAAGTAGGTAAACTGAAAACTGTATGTATGTGAACTCACCTGGCTGCTAATGATTTCACTTCAGAGAGGAAAAATTGAGTCTTGTGGCATGTGGTTTAAGTGTAAGAACCTAGGAAAGCATTAAAAAGAAGCATTCCTAACCCCTTAAGGAGCACAACACAAGTAGGTCAAATGACCACAGCTGTAGAAACTGATTGTCCTCTTCATCTCTACACTGTTACACCTTCACCTCTGTATTAATGTAAGGTGAGATGCGATAAAGCTTTGTGCAAAACGATGTGAAAACTAAGCCACGCATTGCGAAAAGGAAGCCAAAAAAATGTAGGCAGCTGAAAGAAGCAGGAAGCCATGAATGTCCAGAAACAAACAGTCCCAGATGAGCAATTTGCATCAAAGTCCATCTGCGATGCACAAGAGGAGGCATCTCCTTGCTCAAATTCCCATAAAGACCTGATCCTGCAAAATTATTTTGTTACATAACCAATGCATACAAGCAGAAATAGGCCACCTGGAAATTACAGTACCAATTACTTTCTTCTGAGCAAGGCTTGAGAAGGTGCATAACTTCTGTATAATCCTGTAAACGTCAAAGCGCTCACCCAGAAATTAAGTAACCTGTGTCCAGTTGCTGCCCCTCAACTTTCTTTGCAATATTTCCTTATCCTACTAACAAGGATTGTTTTCTAGCATCTCATAAATGTTTGACTGACTGAGAGCATTAGCTACTCCTTCTTAAATGGTGGACTGAACCTTTTTTTTCTTTTTTCCTCCTTTTTTCAGAAAGCTCTGAATAGGGAAAAATATCAAAAGCAATTTGAGACTGTCTAGCATAACAAGTTGCCATCTATCAGCTACAGTAACTACCCATGATGATGCTCTGTACTTACACTAACATGATTTGGTAAATAACTTTAATACCTTTAATTAACAAATAAAACAGAGGATCGTGGGTTATAAGACACATATATGATTAATTTAGAGCTGTGCTAAAATAGTAGGCTCTTTCTTCAGTATTTCCAATGTTTATTTCTGTTATTCTTTCAGTTGCCTGTTACCATTTTTAGATAACTAATAATACCACTAAAATTATTATAATTTATATTATAAAATAATACATAACATATGAAAACAATAATAATATAACATATAAAATGTTATAATAGAAAAACAAAACAAAAAAAAAACAGAGAATTTCTAGTATCTGCCTGTTTTTTTATTATTATACTCTCTCTTCCAATGGCCTTTTGGGTGCTAGGGTTAGTTTTCCATGTTCCTGAAGAAGAATGGTTGTGGGGGCTTACTAGGAGCTGCTGGCATCTTTGCTGCAAGAAGTATGAGGTCCATGGTGGGACTTGCTTCTGCCTTTTGTCTTTGTCCATGGAAATCTCTCTCCCTGCAGGTGCCTCTCTCCTGGGGGCTAGGAGCAGTGTGAAAATGGCCCTGCCCCCAGCCCATGCACAGAAAGGCCATTGTTTGCCAACAAAGTGCAGGGATGGGGATGGGGAGAGAGGCACTCATATGTATAGTCATAGTCAAATGCATATGCTTATCTTAGCTTCTCCTCGCTTTCCTGGAGTTTTTCTCTCCCTTTCACTGTCCCTCTCTGTCAATAGCTTTAGACTCCAGGAGACAGAATGGCAATGATTTGCCAGTCTGTGAGCCCATCACTGCAAGGAATATGATGTTCAGGTTGATGGTTTCTTTCTCATTCTAGAATCTGCTTGAGGTCATTCCTAGATTTCCATGTTACATATGAATTTGCTTTACATTTGTACATCCTTAAAAAAAAATCAAGAAATAAAAAGTTTTCTCCAGCTCCAGCTCTATATTTCTTTATTTGGCCACTGATGAGTTGTTTATACCCATATGGTGTCCAAGACCAGCCTGTGCCACACCTCTTGTCAACCAACACCTGCATTTCCCTTCACCACAGCCTGTGGCCTAAAGAGAAGCAAACAAACATACAAAAAAAAAAAAAAAAAAAAAAAAAAAAAAAAAAAAGAGAGAGACACAAACAAACAAAAAAGAGCAAATGAGCCATAGACAGAGAAATTACTGTCACAGCTCAACCAGGTAAAGCAAGTGGTAGGCAAGTCAAGAAAAGTCTAGACAGAAGAAGTCTGAAAAGCCTCAGCCCTGAGGCCTTACTCAGTACAAAGCTTATGGCTTGTTATTGGCAATGGCAATGCCAAAATGCAGGGCTACCCCAGTTATTCCTAATACTAGAACAACCTTGACAAACAAGAGCTAGTTGAAGAGAGGGACAATAAGGTGGTCTGGGCATGTGAAGAAAGGCCAAGAGAGCAGGTTTTCTTCACCCTGGGGAAGATATTGCTTTGGAGTGACAGCAACAGCAGCCTGCCAGGGCCTACTAATAGAGTATCATGAGGACAGAGCCAGACTTTTCACTTCGGTGCTTGGTGGGAGGATGAGACACAGTGGGTATAAATTGAATAAAGAGAGGTTCAGATCTGATGGAAGGAAAATAATTTTAACACAAGAACATCCAAGCACTCTAGCAGGTTTCCCAGAGAGGTTTTTACATTCTCAAGTCTTGTTGGTTTTCACAATCTGACTGCAAAAAGCCCTAAGGAACGGGCTCTGACTCCATAGCTGCCCCAGATTTGAGCAGGAGATTGGATCAGAGATCTCCAAGAGTCCCTTCCAACATGAATTATTCTATGGTTATTTGTGGGGGAATATGAAAAGGGTACACTTCGTGATGTTGAAGCTGTGCCTTGTATGGGAGGAAAAGGCCATAAATCCTTACAAAAGCATGAGTCATGCAAAATAATAGGTTTGGAAGAAGAATTATTGGAATTATTGGAAGAAGTATTGGAATGGATGTCTCTGTGACAACCATCTAAGAGAAATGTCTAACTTCTAATGACAGTAGTGCACAGGATTTCAGATTAGGTCTCTCCAATATTATCATTGCTTCCTTTTCTCTGCAAAAAAACCTTTTTTGGATACATTCTAGAATCACTTTCCCTTTTTCACAGACATATCATAGGTAGCACGGGATGTGATTCACTTGTGTGATCAAGTCCTTTTCTTCTTCAGTCATTTATTTCTGACCATCATGCCATGCATTTTGCATTAGGGAAAATATATAATGGAAACCTCAAGCCGATACTCTAATGAAAATCCCTTTTCTCTGAGGTGAATGCCCTAAACACTGAGCCAGAAAAATGCTCTCAATTTCCCTGTGCCAAATGGCATAGCTTCAACAGGAAGGCCAAAAGGCTTTCCCTCCCACCTCTGTCTATAAGTATTATTAAAACATTTTCTGGGAAATTAAAGTTTTATATCAGATAGGTGAAGCCACTGGACTGACTCAGTTTTCTTATAAACTATGTAAGCATTCAGATCACTAAATTAATCATTAAGAACACCAAGTACTTCTGTTATAAAACAAAACAGTTACTCATCCAGTTATGTTCTGAATGTAAAATGACTTCCTAGATATTAAGAGTAACATGCTTCTGCTGTTCATGCTAATACTAAAGTCAAATATCACGACCTGGCTAGTTTAGCACACTCTCCTACCACAACTTCTTACCGTGGTAGGTGCAAAATTAATGTTTAAACCTATTCTAGGACATGTAAATACCACCATAGGGAACGAAGATACCTAAAGCTACGTATTTCATTCCATGAGGAACATGGATGAGTATGCATTCCCACAGTGTAAATTGGTATATTTGTATGATGCTTGGTAGCCAAACATTTTTTTCAACTTGTGAGACTTGTATGCTATATTAATGAAGACCAGGTAAGCGCTGAGAGCAGCAGATAGTTTTATTATACAGTCAATACAGGCTTTTCATATCATACTAGAGATGTCTAGTGGGCTGTCTCAAATTGTGGCTCTAAGCAAGCATAAAATCACCCCTTGAATGAAAGGGTTATCTTTGTATTGTCCATGTGAGAAATAAGCACTACATATTGCTATTGATCATCCTTGCCTAGCCTATGAATGGCACTAATGAGGTCTGGAAGGAGTCACCTTTGGCTCTAGCTGAAATGACTGCTAGTTTGTAGGTATGTGAAAGGGATTATAGAGGAAAAGGAAGCACATGGGGTTCTGTTCACCATTTACTGTGTTCAGAGAAACTCTGAACACAATCTAGGAAGCAATTTTGTCATTATTAGAAGTAGACTTTTTGTTTCTGTTTGCGTTAGGGCAAATTGTTGGTCCTGAAGCCACTACCAAATAATAAAAAAGATTGTTTCCTTCTGGAGAGGACAAGCACATTATAGTTGCTGACTCCTGCATAACATAAAGCCTACTAATATACTGGCAATTCAAATATTACAGAAAATGAAAGCTCGGATTTTATAAACCACCTTGTACTTTTAAGAATCACTGGATTAAAAGTCACGAAGACTGTTAAGAACTCACTAGTGATTCCCAAGGGCCTTTAAATCTTTAGGTTACAGGTGAACATTATTTTGTCTGCTTTGATCGAAGGAGTCTTTCTACTTGCCTATTTATGAGGCTCCAAAATAGTCTAGTTAGACTATGCTGTAGCTTCTTGAATAGGTCAATAAGGAAATATTCAAATTACAAGTTTCAGTATTTTAGCCTGAGGATAAACTTGTGCTGACAATTTTCAGTTTCTTTTCAATTAATTTAACAGGTAGGCTAATACACAAAGCTGAGAAACAACATATCATCACTAGATATTATTACAAAGAAGAGAGCAAACATTTCTTCACAAAGAACTGACCTGGCTTGTTGTGTGTAGACAAGTCAAACCACTTTTTAAGCTCTTCCAGCAGGCTAAGCTAAGTGCTGACATAAACCATTTCATGCTGAGTTTTGGTAGGTAATAAGTAAGGTAATAAGTATGGTTTTAGAGTCATACTAGTGGATCAAAAAATTTAAGCCACATGACTTTCACCAAGTAGGTTTATAAGCCTTTGAAGGAATTACTTTATCTTTGTTTTCTAGATAATATATCGCCTATCTGTAGCATTGTCTTTTTTTGCTGGTTCAGGTATCATCTACTTTCTTACAGCAAGCAAAAAGCTTGGTTAAAAGTATGAAATCAGCATCAAACTCGCATCATGTGCTCTGAATAGCTGGACAGAAATATAATCCTGTGCTCATAGCTGATCTGCAGTGTTGAGTGACCTGCAGTGCTGAGTGATCCAGCAATAGGTGCATCATGAAATGATTTTGAAGCAATATAAGTTATTACAGAACCACACCTTTGTACATCTGCTTTTTTAATCCTATCTCAGGTGTAGATACAGGGACTATTTTCTATGGCAGACGAGGCAATAAATATATTCTTCATTTCCACAATCCACCTTCATACCATAGCTCACTGTCTTGACAGTAGAGTTAAGGTTTGTGGGGCTACATTATAAACTTGATCACTGCAGTGACCTGGGTTAAAAAAACAAAACAAAATCCTCCTTACTGATGTTGCTGTTGTTGCATTCATTTTTTAAACCCAGTGAACCTATTTACAATATTCTCCACGCACAGTTGCATCAGAATAAATGGAGAAAACAGCATAGCATATTGAAGGTTAAGAATAAATAATTGGGAGACATGAGAGAGAAGATTTGTACATTTTGCCAGTAGAGGAGAGCACCAGTGAGGACCCTTAGGATTATAATTCAGGGTTACAGATTTCTATTCTCAGTCTTTTACTGGCTCTAATCCTTCTTGCATGAATCTGTAACTTAATTTGACGTCAAGGCTGGTTATGGAAGGGCAAAGAGCATAAAGAAAAACCTTTGATGATAACCATTTAAGATAGCCCTTGTTTCAAAAGTGTCAACAAATGTCACATATGTTCACAGAAGAGTGTACAAAGCAAAGAAGAACTACTCCTTTGTTTGCCTGTTCTGAAAATAGATCTCTTACAAAAGACAATTTTAATATATGGTGGAACTGCTAGTGGATCACTCTGCTATCCTTATTGAAGTACTGCAACCAGGAAATAATTAAATCTATTTTACTTCATATTTAACTAATATTTTTGAAATTATTTGTCTTGGTAAGTAGTTTAGAAATTCAGTCTACTTCCCTTCATCAACAACTTACACTATAGATGTTGACATACTTTATGGCAACTTTGACATTGCATGGTTATCGTTTTGTTTGTTTGTTTTCATTGTTATTTGGTACAAGAAATCAGTATGGTCAATATAGTATTAATGTCAAGGAAAGATGTAGGGTTTTTTTTTTTCAAAATACCTAAATTTTTCTAAGTATGCCTACACAGACCAGAATATGTTTGTATTTGTGAACTAAGACAACCATGTGCTGATTCCAAGCCCATGAAGCATTCTGTTTTTTTTTTTTTTTTTTATGTACAATAAAAAAAGTTTAGCAATAAAGGATTAGATACCTTCTTTACCACTCTGGTATAACTATTTTTGTGAGAATTTGCGGTCATTTCACTAGAGAAGGTAGGACTTTAAGCCTGAACCCTTTCAGCCTCAAGAGAAGCTTGAACTCTTGTGCTCTGCATCATCTTGGACAGGTTCACTAACCAGCAGGAGGGAAGAAGGTACAGTAACAGGTACTGTGGTCATTGTGACTTTAAAAGGAGAGACACAGATGGCTTCTGAAAGTTTATGAACTCCATTTAAATAATTACCAAGGATAAGATTATTACTGTCACTCAGATAGGCTGAGGCACCCATACGCAGGAAGGAAGTGGTCTCTAAGCTTTTTCTGCTGGCTAGTTCTAAATAACGTTCTGAATGCCAGATGAATTATATTGCACTGTGGCCTCCAACTTTTGATGTACCAGTTGTACAAATTTCAACCCACATCAGCAATTTAACAGAAGAGGAATTTTTAAAGGAATTATAATAGATCCCAGATGGTAAGACAGAAAAGATGGCAATCTCTCCTGGCATCCACAGGTTTCTAAATTAACTCTAGAAGGTACTTCCCTTGTTTAGTGTTTTTATGCTAATGGTTTCTGCCTTTTGAAGCCCATTAAAATTGTATTTGTTCTAGGTTGATTTTATTTTTGGTTTTATTGGAGTGGATTGGAGTGTATGATTGTCTGAAGTGAAGCGTGTTATTCAGGTATTTGATGGATTCACATTTAAAGTCTGAGGGTTGCATTAGACATACATTTACCCATTGATAAACTCAGCTATATGCTTAGGAAAATATTTAAGTAGAGGCTTGGAGTCTCAGTAGAGCTATTTCATTTGTAGCTATAAAGAAAGATGCTGCTCAAATCTAAATAGCCACCTAACAATTTGTACTTTAATTCTCTGAAAACTCCATACTAATAAGTAGAACAGAACAAGACAGAAATCCGTTACTCTCCTTCCTTTTCATAATTTGTTCTTTTTAAAAAAAAATCTATAGAACTGCCATTCTCTCTTGTCTGAAAATGCAAACAACCAACAAGGCATGAAGTCACCAAAGCTGTGCCAATCACCACTGTTTTTATTTGCTTAGAAGTTCCCATCCCTCAGTCACTTTGTGGCTTTTAGATGGTAAGCTCTGCTGGATGAGAACAGTCTCTTTATCTGCATTTGTTCAGCACACAGCTCTATTTTCCTTTGGGTACTACCATTCCATGTTACTCATGCACATTAACAACAAAGAAATACAATGTTTGAAAAATTAGTAGTATATAATGCAGATCAGGTTTGAATCTCTGGGCTACTCTTTCAGTTGTCATTGTTTATTTTGCTCTTTAGAGATTGGAAATGGCTTTTTGGGTGCAAGAGATTGTACCAATGATCCAAATATCTATAATTCTTTGTGCATGTCTTCTGAAATTGCAATAATTCAGCAGAAAACTTAGCAAGATATAACCATCTCTTCTTCACTGGGCTTACTATACTTCTTTAAAATCTCCCTTTTCTACCTTCTAAGTAGCAGTAAAAACACAACTCAAAAGTGCTGCACAGGCATTTTGATACATACTCAGATCAGCAGACTTAGTTGATAAAAATTTGGAGTGAAGTGTTCAAGTAGTTTAAATGGAAGATGATTTGGCCTTAGGTGCCTCAAGGCACCTTGATGGTGTATGATGGTATCACAAAATATTTTGAAGCAAAACAGGCGGCCAGAAAAAACCGCCTGTTGTTTGTATTGAACCAAAAGCTTCAATACAAAATCTTACCAAAATAAAGACTTAAGAAAATACTGACATTTCAATGAAATAAGTGAAATATGACTGCTGTTCAGTATGTGGCATACCAATTAATTTAGTTAGGAGAATACCTACCCATCAAATTTACCTATACTCCCAAGGTGTGTTAGAGGTATGCAAACATATTTAACAAAACAAAAGAATGCTCATATACCTATTAGGTTATCTGGATTTACATTTATGGAAGTGTAAAACCTGATCTTCTCTATTTCTTTATTAAAATTTTAGTGTTTTCCATCCATACACTGTAATTAGGCCTGGTCTAATTAGACCTTAAATGTCTTCCTGATCTCACAAATGCTTTTGTCATTTTGAAAAATTCAGAAAAATAATCTTATGACAGAACTCAGAACTTACGCTAAAATATTTTGACATACAAGAAAAAAAAAAGTGAATCTTACTGAAACATTTTGTGCAGACTTTTGGGTTTGCGGATCTTTTTTTTCTTTTTTAATGCTATCATGATGTATCAAAATCCTGTATTCATTAGATAAAAATGCTCAAACTCCTTTAACTCTCTCAACCTAAAGCTTTTCTCCTCCCTCTGAAGTATACCTGTCATTCTTTGTTACTCGTGCTTCTGCTCAGTGATAGTGCTAGGCTTTTCTCTTCCTTTTTGATTGTCTCTCTTTTTTTCCCCTACTATTCTCAAAAGTGCAGTATATGAGCAAAAATACCTGCCTTCTAATTTCTGCTTTTCCATTAGCACACAACAGTTATATTACTCTTTTCCTTATAACATCTTATAGTAAAACATTTATAGCTATATATAGCTATATAGCTATAGCTATTCCTTATAACATCTATAGCATCTTATGCTATAGCATTACTCTTGTACTGTATACTGAATTCTGTATTTTACTCCCCTTCCCCCTCCATCCCCATCTTATTTGGTCTTACTAGATTTCCAGATCCCTCTTACAATTCCTTCTTTGCATCTGGCAGCCTTTACATTCTGTAACAATAGCACACATTTAAAGCATTGCATTAACACATCCCAGTCAGCCATAGTAAAAAAAATATATATTTTTATGGACCTTTCATTAGTAAACTACCTATGACCTGTAGTCTAATATCCTTTTTTTTTTTTTTTTAATTAATTCCCCCACCTTTTAGACCTACTGTCCTTGTTATAGCTCTTCACTTTATCTCACACAGACCTATCTTTTCACCCACATTCTTCTTTTGCTCTAATCCTGTGGGCCAGCTGGCTAAAAGCCTCTCTAATATTCTTCAGTGATTTTCCCAGGAAGACCTTACCATAAATTGACTTTGTTAAGATACAGTATGGGACATTTTCTTTCAACTAAATGCTGATTTATATCAAAACATAAGAATTTACTACAGGATTTTCCACTGGCTTTAGCTGCCTTATCATTCCTTATAAAATTGTTTACGTATAACAGAGAAAGGAGAAGAAAGAGGTACTAGCAGATTAATAAAATTCTAGTTTACCATTCTGCCATTATTACACTTGCTCTAGCATATTTAACTATCTTCATCTTTTTAAATTGCTTTTCTGTAATCTGAATTGGCAATTGTTACATACGAATGTGGTATTTAATGAATCTCAACTAAAAGCTAGTTTGTTTAGGCCTTTAAAAAAGATGATAGGGAAAGCATAAGACATCTATGTGGAACTTTTTGTTTGTTTGTTTGTTTTATAATTGTGGCCATATAATTGCACATTTAAATACATTTCATTACCAAGTTTAACTGTAAGTAACCATCTTATGTACAAACAATCTAATGAATGCAATACTCAAATATACTTATTAAACGTAAGATGCGACAGAATGTAGAGACTTTAGAAGAAAAATTTATCTGAAATTTATAGAGGAATACGAGGATGACTGGACAATCTAAGTGATCAAGAAAGTTTTGATTTTGCTTTTTTTCCTTAGTGTTCTCTTTTTAATGCCACATCTGTACAACACAAAAATGTACAATTTCCCTTATATGGTGCAGTCATGCTAGTGCATTTGCACTAATTATATCTTGCAGCATTATGTCCATCCTCCCCTTCAAATGATCAAAACATTAAAAAAAAAATGTGAATTAGCTTTAAATCACACTAGATTATTTATTCAGTCCCAAATGTGTATAATCTTTTCAATATAGTAACCTCTTTTATTTGTAAACATTCTGCATCAGATAAAACTCAAGTGCCTAGTCACAGCAAAATGTGTTTTCTTTCCTTATGCACATAACCACATGAGCATTTCACTGAAAAATTGAAGACCTCACTCCTGACCTTCAAAGAAAACTAAGTGAGCAAAAAATGCTTTTATACTTATACTTTGATGGTATGAGGCTATTAGAAGGCTCAAATGAAAACTACCTCACACACAGATCTGATGAGGGGGTAACTGCAAGGCATCCTCCACCAGAGAGGAAAGTGCACAACCTATATTAGAAGAAAAATGACATCTGCAAGACAAATGGCAATGACAAGAAGGTGAATACAGCAGCAAGAAGAACTAATCAGTAGAATATGTACATGACAGTTCAAGTGACAACATCAAAGTTGCCAGCCAAGATGCTGGAGAACTCTGCCAGGGACACATAAGCATTTGTAGAGAAACAATATCTCCACAGTTTGACATTTGTGACTGCTGCAGTAGATAAGGAGAATGAGCTAAGAATAGGCTCCCACAAAAAGATATATGGAGCTTTTTCTTATTTTCAGTTGACGAAAAAGACTGGCGTGCAAACAACAACAGAAAAGAACCACCCCTACTCCCTAAAGATGAAGCATACATTAATATGTTAGACTATTTTTTCAAATATGTCACACTCCATGAGCACAGGTATATCTGGAGCAGTGAAGCACTAGGTACATGTGAAAGGAAGCGCTTTATGCTGAATACTTCCCTTTATTTTACTCTAAACGACACCCAATCCCTACCAATATATATTACATTTTCTTATTGGATTTCTTATATCTTAATGATATAAGACTCACCAATAAATTGACTGAATCACACTGAAGCTTTTGCAGTGACAATGTCCACATGGCAATACAAAAATGAGTTTCTCTTATTCCTAGTATCATAACCTCTCTTCAACCAAAAAGTCAATAAGGTATTTCTTTATTGACAAAATAATTGGCTAGTCAGTGCAACTATTCCTTGTACATCTATTGGTTATGTAAAATGGCAATTAAATGAAAGGTTTATTATTTTTTTTTTTTCCATTGAGGTTAAAATATATGGGTGATTTTAGGATAATCAAATGTCAATGGAATTATTTCACTTTCTTTCTGTTATTGCTATTACAGCAAAAGTAAAGCATAATTAAGTTAACTGTTTGGCATGCCCAGTAGCTATTTTTCAATACTATCTTATTCTTTTTACCTGTAGAAGTCAAGAGGCTCAGAACAAATTATTAAAACCTAGTAATAATATTTTAAATGTAGACTCTTTTTTTTTGTAAACATTGAAAAACAATAGAATAATAATTCCAGGATTCTTAATCTTTGGAATGATTATACTAATTATCACCTGTTTTGAAAGTAGTTGACACTTTCTGTGATTTGGGTAAAAAAATAACCAGGTCATAAATCTGTGAAAAACTGGTATCACAATGGAAATGGCAAACTGACCTTTTATAGTAGTTAATGCTTCCATAATTTTTCTAATGATTCTCACTTATAACCCTATGTAAACTGAACTAATAAGCAATGGTTCACAAAGAATACATGTTTTGAAGTATTTGGACTCATTTTATGGTATGTATTAATGCTGCATTTTATTCAAAGTCCTTAGTATTGCAGTGGGTTGATTATGATTTTTAGTATCTCCATATTAATTTTCTGTGAAGTGACAAAATTGCAGAGTTACTGGTTACTGCAGAGTTAGTACTGAAGTGAAACTATGGATAAAAGAACATTATTTTCCTACAGGAAAACAGTGCAAAATATTGTAGGTCTGGAATTTAAGAATACAGGCAGCTCAATATTTAGAAGTTATGTAAAGTCATTTCCTCATGAAGGAATTATTCAAGAAAATGTATTAATCCATCACTGTTCTTTGTAACTGAACAAGTATCAGTAGTTATTCTTGATGCTGTACAATAATGATTGCTGTTGTTTTTCATATTTGAAGTTAGTCTATTACTGTGGAAATCATGGAAATCCAAAGAAGCCCTAACAAATGAAAGCATTTTACAAATAAGGCAGCAAGACTTAGAGAGAACATTCATTATGCTGTACAGTAGGGAAGCTAACATTAAAGAAGTGATAGCAAAGCAGACACAGCAGTAACACAAAACTGTGTGCATTATGTACTTCTAGGACTATGCGGAAAGCAAGTGGGGCTATGAGTAGTCGAACAAGTAAAGCTTTGTTTCCTGTGGATTTATCACATGTCGAGGATTCTCTGAGGTTTGAAATGGCACAGAAGCATTCTCTTCAGCAATGACATAAGAGTCTCTCTTTCAGCCATCTTCCTATTTTTTCAACATTTTCAAGAACTTAATATCTTTCCAGAATAAGGAGGGAGGAAAGAAGGAGGGATGTAGGTAGGTAGGTAGCACAGAGGGATGGATGGATGGATGGATGGATGGATGGATGGATACAGACAGATAGATAGATAGACAGATAGATAAATAGATAGATAGATAGATAGATAGTAAGTATCCAGTTGAGGCCTGAATGAGAAGTAGAAAATAAACAATTTTAAATCCTGATTTCTTAATGTAAGTGCCTATTTATACGGGTTTGTAGATGCACAAGTGTTTAAAATACTGTTTAGGTCAATTGAGATCTAGTCAACAAGCTCAGCAGAGCCCAGACAGTATTTCAGCTCACCTTCAAGTAGAAAGTGATTCACTTGTCCATGGGTAGGTTTCTAGTGACATTTACAATGCTTTAGATATCTTCCCTGGCCTTTGATTTTACTTTAGAAGGACCTGAGTTTCTAACAGGTCCTGTGTCATATGTGACATATCTGACTGTCCTCGGCAATGCCCTAGATAGCCTGAGGTAGCTCAAGTGGCATTACACATCACTGTGCAAGCAACTCAATTACACACTAGAGGCTAGACAGCTGAATAAATCTCTACACTCAGTGATTGTTCTGACTAGACCTCCTGTGCTCTCCTCAGCTGTCCACACTTCAGTGCTTGGTGACATTTAAGATGTCATAGGGCACCCTGTCTAGCCTCTGGCTTAGCCTCTAGACTGACACTGGTAACTCTTGCATTGTATCACTCAGTCCTATGTGTGCCTCTTTGATACTGAAGGGCATCTCAGATGGCACTGAATACTTAAACATAGACAACTCCACTGAGCTACAGTGACTCTACTAGAGACCTAGATACCTAGAGACTATATAGGTGTCTGTGATGATGTATAAGAGGAGGAAAGATTCATAGCCTCTTTATGATCTGTAGAGGCCTTGAGACTACTGTGAAGCTGAGAACTAAGCTGTTATCTGGTTGTAGGGAGTTAGAAGGTAGCTCTACAGCTGCGAAAACAGGGGCCTTATCTGGTGGTGAGGAGCAACTGAGGAATTTGGAGGTGGCCGTGCCAGAAGGCATGGGGCCAACCAAAACACAGCCGACCTCTAAGCCAGTTTGGAGGTCAAACCTGAGGCGAG
>JAVCKT010111750.1:0-22915 GCA_032273925.1 Rhynchotus rufescens
TGTACTCAGTTCTGTTCTCATTTATTTTGTTTTGTGCTAGCTATCCTGACTCCCATGAGGATATTCTAGATTTACATCAATGTGAGCAAGGTAAAAATCAGGTCTGCTGAACTTTGTTGGCAATGGCCTGGGTTGTTTTTTTTTTTTGTTTGTTTTGGTTTGGTTTTTTTTTGTTTGTTTGTTTTTGGTTTTGGTTTTTTTTGGCTCATCAAGTAAAAAGGCACATCACTGACTTCCTAGAACCCTTCTCTGGCCAACAAATGACATGAACAAGAAAACTGAAGGAAGGTGCATTCTTAACATACTTAAATGTATCTTCTGAATTGTACTTAAAAGTAAATGAAGCTTTTTTTCCCCCTCTTTTGCTTGATGATTCAGCAAAAAATATTGACATCTATATAGTATGCTATATGTTGCCACCTGGATTGAAATACTGAACTGACCTGGTGACAAGACATTCAAAGGAGCCATCTCCCAGAATATTAAATAGTAAAAAACACCAGAAAACATCCAGCATAGATTACTTTTCCATTTCATTTCCTGATTGAGCAGTCTCTTGAATGAAGAAATGCATCTTCCTGATGAGTTTTCCAGTCTCATTTCAGAAGAGGAAATGGAAGAGACTGCAGTTCCTGCTTAGAAAGAAGGGTGGAAGCTGTGCCAGCTTTTGTCATGTTTCCTTTTCTAGACAGAAGCAAATTCTGACCTTCTGACAGGTGGGTTGTTGAGATGGAAGAATACTACAAGTAGCTGAAAAATGACAACAGCTGGTGGCTGGTTACATTTCCCAAGGATTCATTCATGAAGAAAACTAAGCAGCAAGAATGCAGGTGCTGTAAATAAGCCAGGAGAATAACACATGTTTTGAAAAGTGCTAGAGATCTGTTTGACTGGAAGCAACTAATACTCTAAAGCCACACAAGCTGCCATTTTGTGCAGTCAAGCACTGCTCAAGGGCCAGGTCCAATGGAAACTTGTAGCGATTTTCATTGGCTTTACAGCAAGAACTTTCCACTGTTTTGCTTTGGCCTTGGCCCTCTCCGCTTTCTCAACTTACTTCTCAAACCAGAGAGATGTACTTCTCATAAACCACACTAGCAACAGTCAAGAAGACATCCAAGTGTCACATAGCAATACTGCAGCAGTTCCCAGGCACCATAACTCAAACCAGAACTGTTACACAAAACACCTCAACTCTGATGAGCAGAAGTGTTGATTCCTGACAACGCCCCTCAGCATTTCTTTAGCAAAAGATAGCATCCATGCTTCAAATTCCCTTCTGCTTTCATGCAAAGCAGCCTTACCATAAAGGAGAATCAGTCCCAGATGTCTTTACGGGAAATGTTGGATGAGAAAAAATGCATAGCCCTACAAATATAGAAACCTTTACTCTCCTTCCCTTTTCAAACCTGAAATTTTCCTTGGACATATAAAGACACATATAATTAAAGACACTGCTAGCTGTAGGGGTGCAAATATATAGTCCTGCTCTAAGTTAAGCAACAGAAACAGAAGTGGTGAGACAGGCCATTCATCAAGGAAGAAACACTTATAGAAGGAAGGAGGGGGACTTTGTCCACATCCCTTTTCCCCCATCCCAGCTGGTAAAACTAGACCAGCTTGGCCTTGCATTCCAGAGGGAAAGGCCCCATTACAGAAGTGGCTTTCACCAAGCTGGACCTTTCTCTACCAGTATCATCACAGGCTTTGCAGAGTCAGCCTTCATCCAGGTGCCCATCTAGACATATCATGCATGAAGGACGGGAGAGGCTTTTGTATTTAGATGGGTCAGCTAGGCCTTACATGTGTTGCTGAACCACAGCCAGGATCTCCCAAATAATGGGGAGATCAGTGAGGTTTAACTACAAGACTGATTTGGATTCATGTAGTGCCTGCGTTGGGAAAGAGCTTCATGGCATATACCTGCTCACTGTGCAATGAGCTAGAGCAAAGCACCCCATGTTTTGGTGTGGGACAAGACAGTTACCCAGCTAAGAGCACCACAGGGTCCCAGCCTGCCAGGCTGGAGAGCCAGGTGCCGTGCACAGCAGTCACTGGCACAGGCTGGCAGCAGGTGCCCAGCCACTGCCTCTTGCCATTACGTGACAAACCTGGGGCCAACACATGCACTGCCAGCTGCATCTGGGTCCTCAGCATTTCTGAGCTAACACACACAGAGTCTTCAAGACCCCTGTTAGTCTCTTCTGGTTTATCTAAACACTCTAATGACCTAGAGGATGTTTACATCATTTCCCAACACATTCAGTAAATCACTACTTTTTAATGTAAATGCTTTGCAGTCGATATGTACAGCTAGAGAGGAGCTGAGTGTGCAGCTGTCCTTCCAGCACCTACAGCCCTGCAGGTCTCGCTCCACAGGAAGGTAAAAGTTCAGGGCATTTTCCATCTTCCTACTTTAGCAAGATGTTTAAATGCACACTGACAAGGCCAGTGAGAAACACTGGAGCTGAGAGCTTTTCATGATTTGTTATTTTTAGTTGAGAAACCTCTGTGCTTGCAGCAGTGAAAGTCTACAGCATTTGAAGGAGATTGGTTTGGGTGAAAGAGGAGCTTGGTGCAAGCTTGCTGTGAATTCCTTTTCTGGAGCTAAACAAACAGCATTAGTGACAGTTTTTAAGTGATTTGCTAAAACCACCAGCTTGCCATGGGATGCCAGCCCAGTTCACCAAAAGCCCTATCTCTTCCCAGTGACAGTGCAGGGACACGGCCTTAAGGTCCTCGCACTCCTAAATTAGGTGCAAAAGAATATGCAATAATACTGGATGGAATCACACATTGGCTAAAACTATCTGCTCTTTCCTACTTTTTCCCTTGCTTTCTGAACACCTTATTTTTTCCAAGACATCCGCGCTGAGCAGGAACTATTGCAAAGTCTGCCACCCACCTCATCCCACAGAAGGAAAAAAAGCAGGTTATTATAGACCAGAGCCTTCACAATAGACACATACCAGTCTCACAGATGTTTTCCCAAGCTTTAAAACAGAGGTGTTGCTTTGCCTATTCCCATTAGCTTTACATTAAGACTGAGAGGGAAACTAAGGTAAGATGAAGCCTTGTGACTGCAGACCTGGGCAAGGGCTGTCTATAGGCATCTTATGCATTTGCATATACAGCTACAATCATATGCACTAGCAGGACACTGAGAAAACACAATAGTCATTTAATTCCACAGCCCTTTGTGAATGAGCTTTGAGAACTCACCTGCAAGTGTTGTAGGAGACAACAAGAGGCAGGCAGAGAACAGCAGAAGCAGAGACCACCCCTGCAAGCAGGGCTGGCTTCAGCACCTTCAGCTGAGCAGCTCTCAGCAGCTACAGCATTAATCACATCTATTTTGCTCCAAAAGAGAGGGCAAGAAGCTAAACACCATTCAATAAAATAACAACTTAGTTAAAACACATCAGCCCCACTAACCTGCTGCTCCTCCCCAGGATGCATGACAGCCTCACTTACACAAGCCTTCGTAGGCAGGAACCCAAAACAGCATAGGACTAACCTTTGTTCAAGCAAGAGGCAGAAAGAGAGGGAAGAAGGCAGAAAGAAGTGGGGGAGAGGGTGGTGGGTGGGAAGGAAAGCCTCTTCTGCAGGAAGACCCCACAGCAACCTCTGCCTGGCAGCAAGGTGCCCTGCTTCAGCTACAGGGTTTTATAGGAAAACAGTTAATGAGGCTCAGAGTCTCATGGTGTAATTAGAGGCAACAGCGCCCAGGTGGGATGGTAGCTGAGGGTGCTGCTGTGTTGTGCCTGGCATGAAGGGCTGCAGCATCTGTCATCTGCTGCCTGTGTTTTGGGTCTTGTTCTCACCTATGTTATTTACCTGGTCCGGCCTCCTCAGGCTCACAGCACCCTCAGAAGCTGGAGATAGTCCCCAGAGGGAGGTTAAATGCTCTGTCCAAGGGGCACCTGCTCCTGCCTCAGCTTTGGGGAAGGAAAACCAGAAAAAGAGAGGATACATTTATGTGGTCTTTGAACTTCTAAAGCAAGCGGAAGGGGCTCATGTGCCCCGCTGCAGTCTGTGGTAGCTGCTGGGATCTGCAGGCACCTTCCTACCCGTGTGAGCGAACCTCCAAAGAGCGCGGCCGCCGCTCCCGAGCGCAGGATCCGACTCCAGGCTAGGCTGATTTAGGCGGTACCCACCGTCCTTCTCTTAGCACCTTTTGCAATAGATTCAGCTGATAAAGCAGCTCCCTAGAGAAACAAACACATGCTGGTGTAAGTTGCTGGCTGATAGGGCTGCGCAGGAGGAGGAAGAGGAGGAAGAGGAGGCTCCAAGCTGGGTGCCAACGTAAAAATAAGGCATGTGGCTAGTAAACTGGGTTTGCCTTATTAAAGGTGTCATTGCTAATCCAGCCACAACTAACTAATGAGGGTCCTTTCCTGTCACTCAGCAAAATCCGAAGCAGGTCCTTTGCACAGGAAAAGCAGAGCCAGGTGTTTTCCCTGCATCTTTTGGAGGCTGGTATTGAAGCATCTCGATATTTACCGGAGGGGTGATTGTGCTTCTCCTCACACTGTGTCCCTCCTCCCCACCCCAGCACTCTCGTGGTCCGGGGCAGCGTGGGCCTGCTGAGCTCTGCTCGCTGGGCTTCGAATCAGGCTGTCCTGAGCCGGTGCCTCCAGCCCAGGGAGATTTACACACTGTATGTGTTACTGCCAGCTACAGACCTGGTAATATCCAAACACCCACTTTTCACCTCTTTAGGTGAAATGGGTTAAATCCGTATGTTTAGCTTTGGCTCTCCCGCACTCCGTAATGTATAAATACCCTCCAGATGTGTGAGAGAGAGGAGAGAGGTAAAATATGTGCTAGAACCTGCTGCTAGAGCCCGGCTGCTCCTGAGGAGGCTCCGGCTGCGGCTGCCGCCTGCGGGATCCTTGCGCACGGGCAGGAGGTCGCGGTGCCCAGGCGTGGGGCTGCCACAGCTCCGCCAGCCCCACTGCGGTGCGCACTCTGCTTTCCCACTAGCTCTCCTAGAAGTAAAACACAAATAAATTAAAAACCTCAAATACAAAACATGGAAATAACATGAACATTTAGGGGGAGCAAGAGATCCCGGTTCCATGTCTCTATGATAATTTCACATCTTGTTCTGTTGTCCTAATTCACTGGTGCCTAACGCAGCATAGGTGAAGTTCTCACAGTAGATGCATGGTGGAAGCTGAGAACAAGTCCCTGAGAACCTGCAAAATCTGATCTCCTCCTTTACCAGCCAGAATTTTTATTTTATAAAATCCATACATGCTTTTAAAAGTCAGTGATCATTCTTGTTGGCCAGTTTTATTAAGTCATGTTCTTACATCAAAATGGAAAGTCACCTTTAAGGTGACTTCTTTTTAAAGTTAATTATTATTTGTCTATAGAAATTAACTTTCACCTCCATTTCAGAAGACTCATAGCATGTTTAAAATTATGAATGGCTTGTTTGAGGGGACCATATTTTAAAGGAATATTTTACCTTTTATTAACTTTTCTATTTTTAAGCATTAAAAAATCTTTTTTTCCACTTTAGAAGCAAATGTTTTTTTTCTATTCTCCTCTACAGGTTACAAAAATCTAAAGGATTATTTTCTGCTATAAAGCTATTTATAAAGGGAACAGATGTCTTTTGTTTTCAGAACATTGCCATGTATGAGATTTCTATTCATATATCTAACAGTTAATAATGTGAAAAAAGTGTGCTAAACCTAATAACAAGCACTTCCCCATAAATTGTTCTGTGTTTATTAGACAAATATTCTTGTTATGGAACAATCTCTTTTCTGAGGAAAAACCTCTACCCTGAGCTTAGTGGATTTCAGCACTTATTTTGCTGAAAATCTAGTGTATTTAGATATAAAGCACAGTGAAAGTGATGATCCTGCTCAGTATAGGATCCACTTTTGGGATGTGGACCGTGCTCTCCAACACGAGCCACCCCATGTGGTTTGCAGGTATCTGCAGAGTTCCAGCAACACAGAGTGACTTTTCTTACATAAAAATTCTGAAAAATAAATGAGTAAAATAATATTTTACTCATATAAGTAATATATATAATATAAGCAGGATCCATCTGCTTATGCCAGTGGGAGCAGAACATAGCTCTGAAGAAGATCTAACCCCAGAGATGTTTACAATTCAAAGTTTCTTTAGTGCTTGCAGTATAATTTGTGCCATATGTTCCCTTATTTACAATTTTCCAAGGAGACTGTTTTCTATTCGATCTGAAGCACGGGAAACTTTCCATAGGGCAGTAGCTCTGCGTCTTCCCACATAACCTACCCTCTCATTAGAGCCCCAGCGTTGCTGTGGCAATCCTAAGGGGATAAGATGCTCCATGAGTTTTTATCTAGTCTGTCAGCAAGGAAAAGATGCAGCTGATGGTCCTGGTTTGCGGAGCTCCAGCGTGATGGCCCTGGGAACACATGGAGAACCTCATCTGCATCCTCTGCTGACCTTCTGCCCTCCCTCTGGAGACGCCTCCTTGGGCAGCCGAGTCCAGCTGCTAGTAGTCTGGGACCCTCCAGAGTTATGTTTTAATGGCAATAGGCATGTGCCGTGTTATTTACAATTATATCGAGCTTCCTGCAGCAGTGATCATCATTAATAGCCTGCCAAGAAGGGCTGGAATTGCCCTCCCCAATAGAAGTCTTTTTACATCTGTCCTGTGCTCTGCGGGGATGGGGTTCCTCTCTCCAGGCATACGAAGGAAAATCGGTGAGTCATGAAGGCAAAGAGAAGATCTGAAACATGAGACTAGCCAAGAACTGTTTTTGTCGCATTTCTTTAATAAAAGCATTTAAACTATGTTTTCTAACAACAATCCAAGAGGATATTTTTTCTATCTGAATAACAGAGAAGCTCAGCTCTTAGTTATTTGGAGGCAGTGATAGAAACAACAACTAGCTTTAAAAAAAATGAACAGTGGGTAAACTAGACATACAATTCAGCACCAATAAACATAGCACTGTCCTGGTATTTTTCTAAAGCTCCTCAGACAACCTCTGCAGTAAGTGCTTGGTGAGATGCTGGATTGCCAGCATCCATATGCAACTTCAGCCCCATTAACTGCAACTTTAGGTGCCTCCAATTTGCTGTCTTTGTGCCCATGCTCCCGCTACACCATGGGTATGTTGGGGCATACAGGTTTCGTGTCTGCATAGAGGAAAAACCCTTTCATTTTTTCTGGAAGTGTTTTATGAAAAGTTGGATATGGTTCGTATCCTAGGTCTACCATGTGTCTCTGTGCCCAAGCAAGCCCACATGGGGCAGGGGACAAATATTAACATTTCTGGTCTGCTGGGGAGAGGACCCAGACGACTGGAGACTTCCCAATGTGACAGCCCTACAAGAAGGCTCAGATGGAGAATCCAGGGAGCTACAGGGCTGCCAGCCTGAGCTCACTATCAGGGAAAGTTTTGGAGCAGATCTGCGCCGCGCCAGCTGAGCTGCTGCAGGTACCTCCACCAGGCTGCACCTTAGGGATGTATCTGCGGCCCCTGACAAAGCTCTTCCAGACCCCAGAGAAAATAATTATTAACCAACCAACCAAAGTCTTTTTATTATGCAGGCTACAAGGGTTAGTTAATGTAACCTGCAGGCAGGAGAGATTGCCATTAATTTTATAAGATGGAGAAAAGTGATGCTCTGTTTAAAGTACTGTGTAGCAGTAGGATCTGATAAATGGCAATTCCCTTTTATTTTATCACAGCCTATCCTCTTGCAGTATTATTCTTGCAAATATACATACTTTTACAAGGCTTCTCATTTAAAAATGATTTAAACTATTATAAATATTATATTTAAATAAATATAATATATAAATATTTAAATTGTTATAAATATTAAATTATTTTTAGGCATTTAAAAACAGATCAAGAGTGCTAATTTAGCCGTAAACATAATCCATCTGGCATTTTTGAAGAAAACTCTTTAATGATTCCACTGAAACCAACACAGCTCGCTAACTGTTAATTAAGTGCTTTTATCTTGCAGTCCATAGTCTATAGAATTAAAACTGTAGATAATAAAATGAAGGAAACATAAAAGAGTTCCTTTTGATCTGGAACTTTTCCCACCAGAATGAGATCACAAATGCTTCATTATGTTTTATAGACTGACAGAAGTTCAAAGCGAACAGTAGACAGAAATTGGTTGTAATCCCTGGAGTAAATTCATATGACTCAATCAAATTGGTTATTGGTTATGGTACCTCCTGGAGAAGCACATCCATGAATACGAGCAGCAAGCTGGGGAATCACAGTATTTCAGTTTGAATGAACCTGGGTGGAATTGCGTTCCTCACTGCTCTCAGATGTCCTCAGAGCCCAGGTGGTGGCACCTGAGCGGGCAGCTGAAGGGACGTCTTGAGGACATCACAGCAGGTCCGTGGTGACTCTGAGTGAAGCAGCTGCCGTCGTGGGCAAGAGCACAGCTAACATCAAGGGGAGGACATGACAGCCAGTACTGAGTGCTGTTGGAAACACATGCAGGTTTTTCAGCATTTTTAGCATGAAATGACTAGAAAACTAAAAATATGCATGTACCTACTGACCTGCTTTGAAAAACAACCATGAACGGAAGCTTCTTGGGAACTACTCAATATATTTCCATCATCAGGACTATTTGGAAGGATTTTTGTGAGTGAATTTTGAATATACATATGAAAGTATATATAACTTATGATGGTTAAAGGAAACCTACAAGAACTTCTTGTTGATATTAAACAAGTGAAGTATACTTGGTAATGAACATCTGGTAAAAATGCAGCTGACGTAAATGACATCTATCTGGAATCAGCATTAACTTAATATACAAAATGTGTTCATACTAGTTTATATGAAAGATGGAAAATAACTAAATTTTCTTCCATTTGCCATGAGAATTTTCTAAGGATATTGTAGCAGCCAAACGTTTTGCACCAAAAGATATTTAGAAAGCTCACAGACATGTTTGAATGCCTTCATGACAAAAGTGCTTAGTTATGCTCCCTTTTGGTAGCACTTCCCTCATAAATTACTATTCACTGGGTATTACAAGTAATTCCACTGGAGGTTATGGTACAACAGCCCATAGCACTTGTCAGCAGTTGCATCAGGTAACCTGGAGAAGCGCAAATGCTCTGGCTCCGAGTGACTAGAAGGGTTCTAAACAGCTGACAGGATCCAGTTAGGCTACGAGTTCACTCAGTTAAAAGACAGAATTAGTGATGTGCCTCATTTCCTCACCCTCCCCAGTGCTAGCACTAGTATACAATAGAATATTAATATAACGCTATGGCTGATATACAGCAAGGAGCCAGGAAGAACAAAAGCAGAATATCAAGCAAGCAATTTCCACAGAGATATAATCAGTAAGTCTAGGATTTAACACGTCCTTACTGGTTGCCAGCTTTACTGGTAAACATGTAACCAGAATCTTCATCTGACTTTACCAAGCTCAGTCATTACCTCCTTTCTTTTACAACATCAAAATTTTGATTAAGAAGAAGGGTTTTACCTAATGAGGTGAACATAATTGAAAGGATATTCCATTCCTTTCTTGATCCCGTGCTTCAGAGAATTAACCCCAACTTATGACTTGGTTTCCTATAGACTAGAATACGCTAAGAACTATAAAAAAAAAAAAAGAGAGGAATTTAAATACAGCTTCTTTTAATGCTTTAGGACCTAGTGAATGAAACAGCTGTCAGCAATATGTTCCTCTGAGAGGTGTTCATATGGACTTAGGACTTAGTCTATTCTTTCTAATTTCAAAAATGTGGTCATGGTCAATAGTCACCCAAAGACAGGTATGCAAACCAAAGCAATTTTGTATTTGCCACAGAGGACATTACATGTAAAGATGGTAACACTAAGAGGAATGAGTAGAGCTCTAGAATTAAAATCAAATGCATAGATGCAGGTCAGATGGTTACCAGGTGCCATAACCTGGGAATTTTACACTACTAGGGATGTATTTAAAAAGCATGATTTGTTGTGCAATAACTTACTGCAGTTGCTAAATTCTAAAGTTGAATTATGTTGGCTAAAATAATTTATCATATTTGACAGATTTAAGTGGCCTAATGTATGAAAGATATCTCTGTTCCATGGGCTAGACTCTGCAGGCAGGAATTGTTAGCATTTAATAGTTAATTTTCAAGTGTCCAAGCTAAGAATGTGAAACACAATCAAGGCCTAAAAATGTATTGCACTTGCTATGGTCAGATTGAAGCTGGCCCAAAATTTTTTGTAGTATAAAACAATCCAGTATCAGCTATAAATTTTTATTCCAAGGACACTAAGCAGTTAAGCACACAACAAAAATATGGCCATTTTGAAGTCATTGCCAAAATTCCTATGGATTTCTAATAAAATCATAGTAATACCTCTAAAGGGTATTATTATTGTATCAAAAAAGTACATAGAAATGGAGACTAGGAGCAGGAGTTGTCTCTTTTGTTGGAGAACATATTTGGTGACTTAAAACTGCATTTTTGTCTTGGTTTCTTTTCAGCTAAGGACAATAGCCTGTCTGAGGTTGCAGGGAAAAGTTGTAGGAAGCTTCCAAGAGACTGAAGTTCATAGGTCCTGGAGTTTCTTTTCAGAGGAAACTGTATGTAAACACTGTTTGTAAACAAGGAGGGGGAAAAGTAAAAGCCAAACAGTTCGAAGACATTGCTGCATGCAAGCATTAGTTCATTTTAACCAGGAATGCCAAGGATACCAGAGACAAGGAGAGTATTTTGAAATGGAGGTGCAACCACAAACATTTGTTTGCAGGACTCCTCCTCACGTTCGTGTGCACATCTGAGATACATCACGTGTATTTCTCACACAAAGACAGGGCTGTGAACCTGCCCCACGAGCACCTTCACCCCGAGCACCTGGAGAAGCGCTAGCTGCTGGCAGCCAAGAGGTGAGCAGGGAGAAGGGCATCAAAGGCTAAAAGAAAAGCAGAATAAACAGAGCATTTCACTTCCTGAAGACATCTCTGAGGGTGATATTGACCCGGAAGCCACTTCTAAATGGCCTATGGATTTTTAATTAATAAAATTTTGATAAGTCTAAGTTAATCTTGAGTAATGTATTGGTATGGAAATAATCTAGTTCAAAGAATGACTAATCTGTTCCAGCGTAATAAATGTTAAGCAGAGATAATGAATTCCAGACTTTGAGAGTCAACGACTTAAGTTTCTGAATGCATAATCAAATACACACAATAGTAACATAATTCAGGAAGTCTGACCACATATCATAAGCCCCATGAGAGGCCTCATCTATCATAACAGAAATAATCTTACTTTGAGAGCAACTTGACAGCACAATCAGACATTGTACCTAAAACTCCATCCATCCCACATCCAGACATCCATCCACCCATCTATCCAAAACAAGCTGCTTGGACGTTCACCTTGAAAGGATTTCTGCAACCCATATGCTCTTTCATACAACTTTATAAGGGCACGTGGGTCTTCATTATGATCTCCAGTACTGGAGAGTTGGAAATGCTCCATTTATATCATATCACATCAAAGGAGATGTTAAATCACTAAAGTTTGGAATCAAACCTAGCAACCTGGGATGTACTTTTATATCGCTCATCCATCCAAGCAGTTTCTCAGCTGCATCTTTTCATACTTTGGGAAGCAAAGTCTGACGTGAAGAATAAAGTATGAGGTTCACTACCAAAAACCAATATTTATCCAGGAGTTAATAGTTACAGCAAAACACACTTTTCTCCTATAAGTAAACAGAGGTGTGAGACTAATAACCAAAAGATTTTAAAACATCAGCTAAGGAGGGTCCTGAAACACTAAGATTTGTAGAGAATATAAGGACAGCTGCTGTTATAAGCCTTCCTTTGAGATTTGGGCTACTTAGGCTTTAGGCAAACAGTAGAAATTCAGCCTCAGAGAACAATTACTGAGTTCACCCTGAGGTCTTTTTGGCGTGGATTTCTTGTTTCCACTACTTGACTGGTCAAATTGCAGCTGTCACTGGAAAGTGCCATGTGAGAAAAAAAAAATGAAAAGTTCATTCAAAACAAGGTCTTTAATGCAGAATTTTCCCATCTCTGAGAGGTGCAGTATCCTGGGATTCTGAATTCTCCACGGCTCATGTAAGGACAGAATACAAACGAGCAACACGTCTAAGCACTAAATTCCATTTTCACTTCTACCTCTGCAGCTGCAGTAGTTACACAACTTAGACATCAGGTTCTTATGTGAGCAAAGGTACTTCTAACATAACTTCAATCTGACTTCCAAAAGAGGTTTCAGGAATTTTATTTAAAAGTAAGTTTTCTCCTGCTTGGAAAAAAAAATAAAAATAAAGTTTGAAGGAAGGTGTTCTCTTCAAACATTACCCAGGCAAAGGACAAACTCTAGAGACTAGTTAGATAAAGTAATATGAATTTGCCAAAAGCCACAGTGAGGATTGTGAAAATTCGGGTGCTCATATTTAACTTTTCCATGTTTTCTTTGACTGTTCAAGAGTTCTATTCAGTCTTAGAGAAAAAGCTCTATCTGGAAAGACATTTTCACAAAAAAATGCCAATATTTTGCTGTGGTGTGGCACTAAAAAGGCTCAAAATGTGGCAGAAATGTCTAAAGTTCTCATTGTAATACAGAATTTTATTTTTTTAAAAATAGTGGGAAGACAGAAGGGAAAGGGAATTCTTGATGTTTAGCATTCAAAGCCTGATAAAATGCCAAGAACAGAGAAGTGATTAGGCAGCTAGAAAGAAACAAGACTTATTGTACAAAAATCATAAAATAGTCCTGCTTCCAGATGTTGGCTTGCTAACTGAAGCCAGAAGAGCAGAATCCTAGCAAGCAGCATTTTAGAAAAAACAGGAAACACAGTTTGCATCACTGCCCCCAGCAGAACGTAGACTCTAGGCACGGCGTAAGCAGTAGTACTTCTGTTGTGAAACTACAGTGAAAATGCTATCAAAAAGCATTTTCAAGTAGGACCTAGGCAATATCTTCCACAAAACAGTGTGGAGTTTGACTGATTTTTTTGTTTGTTTGTTTTTTGTTTTTTTTTTTTTTTTTTTTTGTGGGAAATCTCCCACAAAATACAAGTATGGGAAGAAGTATGCAAATGTGTATTTCCAACGCACATATGCTTGATGGACTCAAGTCCTGGTATATTCTAATTGTATTGAATTACTACAGATTGGGATATTGTCAATCAGTATGAGAAAAATACTGGCACTTTCCAGTTTTTGCACCTACATAGATATTACAGAGTTCTTTTTGAAAATCACTGTCTGAAAATTCTCCTAAACCACAGTCTCAGTAAAAGCAAAACTTAAGAAAAAGAGGAAAATCATTTGAAATGAAATTTTTTCTTTGTCTTAAAAGAGCAAACTTATCTGGAGTCAGAATTTCAACAAAATAAATCAGATCATTCAACTTCTATTTAACTGTGGAGAAAGACAAAATCACATTTTGTATTACTTAAGCACAACTTCTCTCTCTCCATCCTGACTTGCAGTGTTGACATTTCTGTCAACCGACTAGCTCTAGACTATCACCATTATACAATACATAGCTCTATAAAGCATTTTGTTTGCGTCTATAAATTAATCTGTAAGAAAAAAAAGTCTCTGAATGAGTGACTATCTCAATGGGGTAATTTGTGTGCTTTAAGTTATGTACACATAAATGTCTACCAGATGTGCAGATAAGATTTCCTATAGCAATTTTCATGTAAGTTCAAGTGTCATCTGTGTTAGGACAACACAACCTCAAAACAACTAACCAGTAAGCAGCAGGTAAATAGCTCTTCATGCCGCTCCCATGTTTTGGGCAATTCATAAACCCAAGATCTAGTTTTATACTGTAGGGTAATAACTTCAGAAACAATTTGCAACTAAAACCAAGGACAGAATCAGAAAAGGTTACCTGTGCTCTGGTAGCTTTGCAAAAAAGTCTTGAAACATGGGGTCCTTCTTCATGTTTCTTAGGACTTGTGCCAACCTCCAGAAAATGAATGAGATATTGGTACAAAAGTTTGTGTTTTGCAGCATATTATTATACTGATTTTTCAAGGGTAAAATGCCACTTTGGGACAACAAGCAATGTTGAAGAATAAGCTGAATGCCAATTGGTAATTTGCACTTCAAAAATGTCTTCAACTTTTATAAGGCATGCATGATGGCAAAATTAAGGCTGTTAAAAATACATGGTTGGCTGTGGTCGTTTATAATTCCCAGTGGCAGTTAGTGGGTGGAGTTGTAAATTGGTAAGTGGACCCTGCCACAGCAGGGTATGCTGCTCCTCTGCAAAGGAACCTTTACTAAGAATAGGAATGCGGTCACGGTGATAATGAACGAGGGCTCTGCTTGCCTGCAACACTGATGGGAGAGCTGCAGATGGCTGTTGGATGTAGAAGGGCTGCTCTAGAATTAGATGTTATCAAAGATTCCTGAAAATTGGGATGAAAAGCATACAAAGTTTAACCAGTTCTTTAGTTTCAAACTTCAAATTTAGTTTCAAATTTCAAATAAGTAGTAACGTATGAAACATTTAAATCCCTGATAATTTTATAGACAATAAAATGAACTTATTCTACCACAAAAGGGAGGCAATACTGAAAGAATCTCTACACACTTTTTTTTTGTATGACTTTTCAAGTAAAGCAGATTAATCAGCTGAAAAAGTAATGTGATTTGCTAATCAGGTATGTGATCTGGTCTGTCAAAAGAGTACTAGAAAAAAGTCAGAGACTTCCTGAAAACAAGAAATACCAGTGTTCTTAATGCAACCAGATTTGTAAAGATCTTACACTACTCTGGGTAGGAATAATTTAATCACTTGCTCTCCTTTTGGACCGTTTAAAGGTCAAAATGAAGAGCATTACATTATATATACTAGCATGAGTGACAGGTGCAGGGATGGCAACAAAACACTCTACCTTCAAATATTTTGAATCTTTACTCCAGATTCACAGCTGCTACCTGACTACTACTCAGGCACAAGCATACAAGACACACTGAACCCAACTGCATAACAGGGTACTTGGATGACTACGGTAAATTCATGTTTCTGGTTGCCTGAACTTGGCATCAGAGGACAGCAGCACAGCAGCTTCACATCTTTGGCTGCAAGGAACATGCATGAGCTCTATGTCTAAGTCAACCTTAAAACGAGCTATGTGTGTAGGCCGATCCACAGGAAGCTTTGCAACAAAAGCAAAAAGAAATCTGCTTGGAGTCACTGCATCCCCTTCATGCCGTGGCACGGCCGCTTCCTACCGACCGGGCCCTGCTTTGATCGCTGTTTGTGCTGGCCAGCTCTAAGCCTCCCAGCCAGCAAGGCTGTACACAGACCTCCCACTGCTAAGCAGTTTGTCAGTAGAAGAAGCCAGGTCACTTTTCCTGAAAGAATACATTGACAAAGTGATTTGTCACATTAAAAAAAAAATATTACATAAAACTTCTCTCTTGCTTCTCTGCAACGTGGAGTGTTAAGATGCAATTCCAGTAGAAGGCATGTTGACCTGCCTGCTACAGGCCCTCTTTAACATTTCTACAACAATCCTAGTGTTGATTTCATTTACAGCTGAACAGATAAAAGGACTATTCAAAAGAGATTTTGTGCTAAACCTATCACAAGGGAGCGGTGAGTCATCCATATGGAACTCAATGATCACTAGAGGCCTTCTGTCAAGAGTTTGCTTAAGGAGGCAGCTACACTGAGAGAAAAGATTGAGTCTTATTATCTCTCTGGAAAGACTCCATCAGAGGTATCTTACAACAGGATTTACAACAGTTTTTGTGCCCAAGATAGGAAACAGAAAAAAAGTTTTCTGTAAGTCTTAAGCCACTAATAACAGGCTACTTGGCAGACAAGGTTAGCAGGGAGAACCCTAAGTAGTCTTAAGACATACGCTTCTTTCTTAAAGTTCCGTTTTCCCATATATTAACAAGCGTTAAGCGATTAGTATTTGAAGAAAGTCAATGAGTACCCTTCTTCCTATACAGTATTTCATTGACAGTTATTTATAGTATGCTGTACATCCTATAAGTATACTATACTGTGCATGAACTACTTTCAGTCAGCAAATATATAATCACTTATATATGCATATTAACATTTTTCTATATCTATGTATATACAAAGCTTACCTGCAAGTATTCGTTTTCAAAAGCCATCACAATTCTATGAGCACTTATCTATAAATGTTACTTTCTTAATCATATATTATTTTTTTCACGTTAACCCTCTATTAGTTCAACATATTCATGTGTGTTTTACCTGGTGCAGAAGTAGGTCTTACTTTGATACTATATCCCAGCAATCACTGGTGTTAAACTATGACGAAAAGAAAGGAGGGGAATCTAAATTCCCATCTGTATTAATAGGATAGATATCATCATCTTGGGAAATCAAATTTATACATGAAGAAAAGCTTACAAATGAAATATGGCATATAATGGCTGCTAACAAAATAAATATGCACCCATTCTATGGGTGTTTTCCCCTCCTGCTGAAACAGAAAGGTCATATGTGATCACCTGTGTGTGCCATGCTGAAAGCAGACACATAAGAATTTATAGCACAGGACACAGACAAGGTAGATACACACAGCAACTTCCAACTTTGTGTGAACACCGTACACTTACACACCTTGTGCAAGTGTGCAAAATGTTGTACGGTTTCTTTATTACTATAATGAATGAAAAGAAAGAATTCAATCAAACATTGTTACATATGAGGCTTTCAAAAACTCCACATAATTCTGTATGCTCTGGGTCTTGTTTTCTGACTTCTGCAGGCTGTTCTCCAGCTCTTTCAAGCATACTTCCTGGTGCCTTTCATTCTAAAGGCAAAAAAGGAGAGAGATACAATGCAAATTAGAAATAAAACATGCATCAAAAAATAAAGCACTAATTGTATTCCCAAACTTATTCATTGGTCTACTACTGATTTTAAAGAAAACATGATGCATAAAAATAAGCAGTGAAGTCATTTACAGATACCAATACAGATACAGATACTGAATAAGGAATGTAAACTCAATCTTTCAGTGATTTAGTAAGACTAGTCACCTGGTAAGTGCTTTAGAAATGTTAATATACAAAATATTGTTAAGCTACATTAATTTGCTGTTCTGTAATGCAGGTATCAATTCCATTAAAAATGTATTTTCAGTGAAAATAATTTTATGTAAACAATGATGTAGTATATAATTTCCTAAACAAGCCATAAAGAAGCATTATTATGCTACTCACATGATAAAGCATGCAGAGAAGTTGTCTTTTCTCCTCTTCTCTCTCTCTCAATTCAGCTTCAAGAACTAGCATTTTTGTCTGAAGAGCTTGTTGCCTGTATGATATTTTTTCCATTTCTTCAGATACCTATAATGACAATGAGAGAGAAAAGGTTGTATATTTACTTTCACTTAAGGTCCAGAATAAATTACTTTCCTGTAATATTTAACAGCTCTATATGCTATTCTATTTCTCATGATTTTCACTTCACAGAAGTTAAACAAACCAGGGAAGCATTCTGATTGAATTTGGCCTAGTTTCATCTCAGAATAAACATAATAATTAATGAGACAGGGACATCTTGGTAACTTGGATTTAGTTTGTATCCTTTCTGCAAATGTCATATCTCTGTTTAATATTAAACATGTGTAAAGCCTTTCTTTAAAATTAGAAAGATCACAACACTGAAGTGCTTGTGGGTTGCATATGCCAACAAAAATGTGAAAAGGGCAAGATTAAGCTTTTATTCTGAAGCTTATTATTGTGGATTTAAATTTTAGGTGGTTAAAGCATTTTGTTTGATTTGTCAATGAACAATTTGTCAATGGCAAAACACTGCTCCATTGAACTCTGTCACTAACTTCAGGAGGATCCAGATTTCACCAAGAGAATTCCAAGTGTGCAATTCATATTTAAACACAGAATTCCCAGCAGCTAGGTTTTTAATCATTGCTTCCTATCTGCAAAGCAATTGTGTCCCAACTTTCCTTCCCAAGTATATTGATTTTAAGGATTTTAGAAAGTCACAAGTAAGAATAGACACATTAAACCATCAATACCATTTTCCTCCCTTCCTCCAAAGCAGATTCCAGTTGCCTAGCTACACCATCACATTCTGCAATTTTCTCTTTAAGCTGCAGTTTACTGCACTGAAGACTCTCATCTTGTTTTGTGAGCTGACTGGCAAGTTCTTCATTTTGGTTTTCCATCTTTTCTAGCTGCCTTTATGCAAAAGACATTAATGCATTAGTCTTCATTATAGCAAGAAAGTAAAAAAAAAAATAAAATAAAATAAAATAACTGCAATCACATTCAAAAAGTTACCTTTTAAGATCTTCATATTTCTTCTGAATGTTACAGGTTTCTTCTTCCAAGGAATGGCTGCACAAGAAAGCTATATTGTCTTCTTCCTGTGGAAAAGCCAATTCTTTTCTACTGAAGAGACTAACGTTCAGGATATTCTAGACCAAGGTAAAGTCACCTCTTAAAATACTAATCAAAAAACAAAACTGCAAAAGCAGGAAAGCACTACAGTATATTAAAAATAAAATACAATCAAAGTAGCAGATTGTAGCTGAGCACGTTGACTTAAGACCTGCTATGTAAGAAAGTGATATCTAAAGACGACGCTCACAGGGCTCATGCAACCAATAGTGCTAGAGTTGGCCAGGTTGACCACACTGCAAACTTTAACTCTTAGCTTTAAATGCCATTTTAAAAGTCTTTTCCTCACACTACAATCACATGAAAACAAAAAACAAATAACAAAAAAAAAAAAATACAGTTGTTAATACAGAAGACAGCTTAGCATTAGCAAAGGATATTAGAAAGTGGTGGATATTTATAGTTAAAAAACAACAATCAGTAGCAGGAGCAGAAGAAAGGGGGAAGTCAACCCATATTCCCTGATTCCAGCATTATAGGTTCAAGGGTCATTAGACTCTCTGAAGGACATCATGAAGATTTAACACCAAAATTTAACTGCTGTGTATTTAAATTAGATGTCCCACAAGACTAGTGGTTCCATTCACTATTATTTCACTACATTTAAGAGGTTTTTTTTTTTTTTTTTTTTTAAATTTTCTCAGGAAAACCTAATTTTACATATGTACCTCAAAATCGATTGTCATTTAAAAGCTTTTCTTCCTAGACAGAGTTGGACTTAAGAATTCATGAGCACTCCTCGTACAAGTGCCTAGTACGATACAACAAAAACAGACTTTGATGCTATTTGATGCTATAGAGATGATCTTGACAGGAAATTTAACAGAAAAGCCAAAGTTACTTTTATAGGCATATAAAGCCGGTAGGGACACCGAGACATTCATTCTGTTCCAGTTGAAGCCAAGGTAAGTTTTCCCCAGTGACTGACCAACATAGGAAGAAGATTAAACCCCTTTCCTCTTCTACTCTTTCAAACAATCTGTGTTGAAACACAAAAATCTACTTACTTAGAAAAGAACATATAGAAAACAGATAAAACATAAGGAATATTCAGATTAAGGCTACAAAAATAAAATACAATAAGTAAGCTAGAAATTAGCTCTTCAAATCATATTTTTGTTTTGTATGTCATCAGTACAAAATAAGCATTAAAATGTTAAAGTTTAACCACATCAAAAGCATACCTATAGCTATTTCTCTGAGCAAGTATTGTCTGGTTTATAAATTACACAAAAAATGGAATGAATGTGAAACTAAATTATTCCACTAGATACAAACAATTATTAGAATTGTACATCTATTTTCAAAGAAGAATTCTAAAACACATCTTGTGACACAGCTATTCAAAAGAATCAAGGACTTGCCCATTTAAAAGGCGTGAAATCTAAGAATGAATATAAATTCTAGATTTTTCGGAAACATACTGAACACACTTGGCAATAGTTTTATTTGCATTGTACTATTTGTGCAGGAGAGGCTTTTGCTTCGTGAAACAAATAACTGAAGGAAGGGCATAACAGCTACACGCACAAAGGGCAGGGGAGGAAAAGTGTTCCTAAAATTTCTACCACATCATTTTCTTACTTATCTTTAAAAACTATATTCTTAGCACCTGAACCTGCAGATCCCTAAGAGTTTTGCACTTCTGTGCATGGATCCTTTGACAAGACACAAGTTTTTCCTGGTATTCTTGCAGCTTTTCTTCAGCTGCTTTCAGCAAGTCCCGAACATGTTCTAACTCCTTTACGTCGGTCTCCGTTTTGCCCCTCACCTGCACGTTAGCATCACAGGAGAAAAATGTAATGAAATACCATAAATTAATTGTCATAATACTTGATGGCTTTCCATGTAAGTAATAAATCTGAATGCTACATGTTGCATAACATCACCTATTTTATAAAATACTGACAAGGTTAGAAGTTCACCACTGCAGAAATTTCTCTCTGCCTATATTTCATTAAAGGCTCGGTAACAGTCATTGTAGATACCTATGAAGTTGGGCCAATTTCAGCAGATTATTGAGCAATGTCCCCTCTCCTTTTTTTTTTTTGTTATAATACCTTTTGCAAAAAGGCTTATAAACAAGGCAGCTTGGAGGAAAAATACTTATTACACTATTATTGCAGTATTTGAAAAGAGCATAATAATTTATGCAAAAAAAGCCACTCAAAATGTTGTGCAAGCTTGATTTCTGGGATCAAAAGCTCCATTTGACAACTGAATTATGTAAAAATATGTATGAAATAAAATAAAATCCAAGACACTTCCCTGCAAAGACTGATCCTATTCTGTAAAACTCTGCATTGCAGGCAATACAAAATCTGTCCTTGTCTTACTTTTATCGCTTAAATAAGATGTATTCTAATAAGCAATGGCACTGAGGAAAGAGGGGTTTTTTGTTGTTGTTGTTGGAGGTATTCTGGTGCTCAGGAAGCACTATCTATATTCCAGTATTCAGCTCCACCTGCTGAAAAAACTTAAAACTAGTCCCTGGATTCTCTGCTTTAACTGCTAGTTCTAATGAACAAGTTATATTGCAAATCAAAGTTTTACAGTAGGTTGCCTTTCCACCCAACTTCTTTCTGCAGATTTTCTGTAGAGATGAGATGAACAACAAAATCCTATTTTTAGACACAGTACAACAGATTCTCAAGTTCTACAATAACAGTCCTTAGTTAATAACTTCTTGATATTCTAGGAAAAATTTCTCATCTGTTTGCAATTGTGCAGTATCCAAAGAAAAACACCACCACCACCTCATTGATCACAAGCAGGAAAGCGTTTAATGCACTTAAATTCAGTTTTGTGAATGGAAAAAGAAAAAAAGGAAGACTGACAGTACCTTATGATTCCTAGTTAGTGGGTTACATTAACATATGAATAAACGATGTTATACAAAATCACACAGAGTCATACTTCAATACTGCAAAACTTACCTTATCTACTTCTAAGCATTTGGTTTCTTTTATTGTTTTATTTTCATTTAATACCATTTCATATCTAGATTTCAGTTCTTCCGTTTCTCTCTGTAATTTTTGCACCTAGGACACAACATATTTTAATATATATTTCTAAAAGTTCTTTTCTTAAATGGTAAAATACAGAAACAATGTTATCAAACAAAACGCAAAACCTTTCATTTCACACAATAAATTTGTTTTATTGTAAGTAAAACCTTTATCATTTCCTCAATACCATCTATATTTGAACATTTCAAATATGCAAGTCACCTGATTTTTATACTGTTCCACAAGGTCTTCCTGCAGCTTTGTTTTTTCTTGTAAGTCTAGCAGCTCAGTTTCAACAGAAATACTACTGGTCTTCAATACATCAAGGGAAGCCTTTATAAAAACACGGAAGAATAACTTTAAGAGTTAATAAAACAGAACACAATAATGTCATTCAAAATAACAACCTCACCTTTAATTTTTCATTTTCAAGGTTAATGTTTTCATTTTCAGAGTTGGCAGAACTTAGCTTGGCAAGAATTTCCTCATTTGAGTTTCTTTGGCACTCCTCCTTTTTTCTCAGATCTTCCAAGAGGTTTGTAATCTGCCTTATTAGAGAGGTAAAAACGTACACAAAATTCAAACATAATGCTTCCAAAACATGCATGATATAGATTAAACTATACTTTAGTACTCCTTCACTGTTCTTATATCCAATCTCCCTAAAGCACACAAAAACAAAAAGAACACCAACAACAACAAAAAGGAAGAACATCTAAATATCCCAAGTAAGCAGTGACTATTGAAACAGGAAGTTCTCAAAAAAAGCTGTCATACAATTAAAAGGCACCCAGCAAATGGACTCAGTACACAGGATGGGAAGTACTTGTTGTATTTATACAGCAGACTGAAGTTATAGAAAAGTTGTGAAATACAGCAAAGGGAAGGCTAAAATTTTTAAATTTGTTCTAGCTTCCACCTTCCAAATTCAGCTCAGAAGTTTAAAATATGAAGACATACATAAACTTGTTTACATGTCGACACTGAATAGTACAAAACTAAGTATCAAGATTATTACAAGACTATAGAACTAAAAAAATAAACCATCAGCAGTTTAACTTACTTCTTAAGATGTTCTACTTGAATTTCTAACGTTATCTTTTCTTCTAATACCTTATCATGCTGTTTTTTCCAGATAGTGGAAGTGGACATTATCTCAGAGAGTTTAACTTCCTGTGGAAAAACAATCCCATAAATTATAAATCATGTAACATAATAACATTAAATAGTATCTTTTAATTCTATAAGATCTTCTAAAGTCACTCACACGTTCTCTTATTCTGGAGTTTATATTTTCTACAATTGCTTCTAAGCATTTAGCTTTTTGTTTCTGGGACCTGGCTGCTTTTTTCAGAGCAGTCTTCTTTTGCTCGCTTGTTTGCCTTAAGCCAACAATATGGTGTTTGCATTCAGCAGCTTGAAGCTTCCACTCTGCTATTTTCTTTTCTAGGCTCTGCAGTATAAAAGAAAACAAAAGAAAA
>JAVCKT010111763.1:0-22913 GCA_032273925.1 Rhynchotus rufescens
TTACACATCTAGTGACAATTTTAGAGGGTATTGTCATTTTCTTCCACCACATGTTTTTTCTTTGTTTCTTTCATAAAGCACATGACCTGTTGATTCATAGCCCAGTCATTCAATCTTAAATACCTATTTGATCCTGTAGCTGCTTGGAGACTCCATTTCAAATGAGAGATTAGGACACTGATAGCAAATATTCCTAAAGGAATACTATGAACATTAACACAGATGTCATGAGGGGAAAAAAAAAGAAAAAGAAAATCCAGAATTCACAATTCTTGTGTAGAAATAAGCTAACAGTCCTTTACATAAGCTTCATTTATTTTTACATGCATCTATTTTGGAGGATTTTTTTTTCTCTCAAAACAAGACCTTCATACCTATGCCTCTTCTGATATTCTCTATCAACAACTCTCTCAGCCTTTCAATGGAGAAAGCCTTCTCAGTGTTTGAACTTGAAAAGGCTCAATAAATACATAGCTTTATAATAAAGCTTCCAAGAAAAGATTCATACTCCATTTCAAGAGAAAAATAATCTGGTTGGAGGAAGGGAGGAAAAACATGTTATGTATGAATTTGGTTCTCACTAGACTTCAGCAGACCTCTAATAGACAACCGAATATTCAACAATTCAGCGTATATCAAGGTCTAACCCTTCTCTGACCCTTCTCAGTTAAGAAACCAGTCAGTCAATAACAGAGTAGAGCAGTATCTACTGAATTGTTTCAGGATCTCCTTATTAATCAGAATTAATTCAGTTCTGGCTAGTGCTTTGTCTGGCTTCTACTACTAAGTCTTAGTTTTTCAGATTTAAACCAGAAGCATGAAGCATGTCTCACAATATGAGTCATTCCACTTAAATACACAGACATTTTCATGGACAGGAGAAACACTACTTGTATTCCATTTCCATGTATACCATGAAAGACTCCTTGAAAACTGGTAAGTATGGTTCTGAAGAAAAATCTTTAAGGCTGTCATCACAGCAACAGCTTTTCTATCCTTCCTAGTGCCTTCTTTGCTTGCAGCTAGAAAGATCAGTTCAGTGACCCTAGGGGACCCAGCAGAAGCTGTATAGTAATTGCTGAAAAAAGCTATGAGGAACCACATACTGGTTGAGACTTAAAAAAAGGACTCTGGCATTTAGAGATATTTTAAGACTTTCCCTCGGAAATAAAATGTCTGAATCAGTCACATATGCACTACTCTCCGTAACACTTTACTGAGGGATGTTATGAGTGACAGCACAGAAATATTTGGAACTCATTCTTGTCATCTTCATTTTGGTGGGTAAAAGGGGTGACAAACACATTACTCAAAGATAATCACACATCATGTGTAACACTATGTTGGCATGTATAGATTGATTTAGAATAAGGAGACTGGGAAACAGCTATATACAAACTGAGGTACATCCATGATGATTTGAGGTTTGCATCCTTTTCTCTATGCAGAAAATGATGGCCTATATCATTTGAATTACTTTATGGTATTCCTAAAATAATCCACTCTGTTTTGACTGCCCCTATTAGACTGTGAGGAGAGAAAGCGAGAATAAGTATAGAATATCAGGGTTGCATACATATTGACAGATATACAATGTAGTTTACATATGCATGTCTTATACCCAACCATTTAGGAAAAATAGCAAACACTTTCATGCATCCATGGATACTTCAATGATATATTTGTCAAAAGCATAAATCAGAACTGTGGACCTATGTGTATTTGCATCAGTTACGCACCAAGACATACAAGTTTTACAGCATTATAAATATGAAAAAAAGCCTAAGCATAGGTTCACCATAACACCTAGCTTGAACTTTACTACACCTTTTCCTATCTCAAAAACAAAATGCCACAAACACACACAAGCTTATGTCAATCTTCCTACTAATTTTCTCAACTTGCAGAAACATTTGTTTCATAGTAGAATCAATCCATGTAATGTAAGGTAGTATGAAAGATTGGAGAGTTTCTGCCTCAAATGATATATGTCAACATTTGAGTTATTCCCAGAGAGGGCCATCTGAAAATATTTATTTTATTTTATTTTTTACTTTAACTTGTGCTGCAACAGTAATTCTCAGCCAGGTGTTCAGTTCAAATAATACATTTGAAATATTATACAGGAACCGCAATTAAGCACAGAATCTGGTGCCTGAATCATTTTGATCATTAATAACATGAGCATGACTGATTATTAATCATTATTTTACAGTATCATCGAGAAAGCCATACATCTGTGATACAGCATGAAAAGCTCCTACTATCCCTAACTGAAATTATTCATATACTTCATGCAGTTAAAATCTCACTGAGTCCTCATTACCCACCCTGGAGAGCTAAATTGCTTCACCAAGAAGATAAAGAGAGACATGTGACTTTTCATAAGACACTCAAGTCTGAAGAACCATTTGAGGCAGCACGCAGGACACGCAGCAGCAGCCATCCCTCCCATTGCTCTCGCAGAGCAGAGCTGGCTCTGCGCACAGGGCAGGGCTCTGCCTTGGGCAGGATCCAGCACCTGTGGGGTGAGTGACAGCGAGCCCTGCGTGCTGCACCTCTGCTCTTGTGGGCTCCCACAGCACAGTCCCTCACCACTCCTGAACAGCCATCCCGGATAACTCAGGAGGTACCTACAGGAGAGGAACCTTCTCTCCTTTGGGTGTTCTCAGTCTCAATATCTACAGTTGACGTGATCTGGTATGATTTAGTCCAGCATTCTTAAATAAGTAAAAATCCAGATGAAAAACTGCCCTTATTTCACATTAGGTTGGGGCTGTCAGACATCCTTCAGTCAGTTCTTTAGGAGCCAGTTGGACCAGGGATACAGTAATACCATTTCAGCTTACTCATTATCCAGATTATCCCAGTATTTCATTAATTTATGCTGAAGGGCTGCCCATATCAAATAAACTAAAAACAGTGACCTAAAAGCACTTCTCATGCTTATTTTGGTGATAATTCACAGGCATTTTATAATGAACTTTGGTCTTCCAAATTCTGATTTCTATTTTTAGATTATCTTAAGCAATTTCCCTGTTATTTTTTACATCTAACAAAAAACTCTGATTATCTGGTAGCCTGATAGGAACAACTTTGAGCTGTAAATGCAGGGAAATCCTTTTATTACATCTGTATTTTAAAAATGTTAAATCATTAAGAGATGAAACATTTAGCTATTCTCCTTATATAGGTCATATGGGAATCTGTGGGTACTCCTTGGCTGAAGGAGAACACGTAGTTTCTCATCTACTGTATATACCTGCATAATTCTTTTGGTTTCAGAATTATATCCACTTCTACCAACAACTCATTTTAAACATAGTGGATTTGTTGAAGCAGTACTGGCTGTGTATATTCAAATTTAAAATCTTAGCAGTTCATTAAGTATTCTGGAAAGGCACAGAAAAGATGATAAATGAGGAGAAAAAGGTAAGCAAAGCTGATTCCAAATCATGTTGAATTTTGCTCTGCCTAATGAGCCTGCTACATAAATAGTTTTGCAAAAAAACATCTGGAAAGCAACTTGGAGAGGAAAAAGAAAGAAACTGCAGTTATGCAGCAAAGTCCATCTGTGTCTCAGATTCAGTATTCTTTTAATTTTTGCGACTTTTACTCTGGAACTACATTGCATTTAGAATTTGCATTAACCTTAAAACCACTAGGTTTTGCATATTATTGGTTTTTGCCCAAGAAATCTAAAATGTTTTAATCTCAATCTCCTGCCAGAATTATCATTTCATTAAATACCAATTTGCCTTTTCAACTAAAGAATCCATTTCCTTCTGGCATTTTTTTTTTCAGTAAGTTGTTTCCAAGCTGTTGAGTCACATCCCTCCGCATAAAAATCCAGGAGCACACTAGATTATACAAAACAAAAAACATAAATAGGAATTGTACTTTAATAACATGTGCTTGAAGTCTATGCTATATGAGAAATGCTGGTGTTTGAACTCTTCAAAAACAAATATATTTATGAAAATATGATGAAAAACAAAATTAAAAGATGAAAAACAAAATTAATCTAGACAGCTACCACCCCATTTCTAGCTGAACAAAAGAGTAAATTATCCTTGATCCTGACTGATAATTCCTAATGAATGGCATATTTCAGGAGTATTAACTTGTACCACTCTTTAGTCTCCTAAAAATCAGACAAAATCCAGATAGATCTGAGATTTCACATTTGGCAGTGACATGGCATACATGCAAATATGACAAGACACTCTCTTTGGGCTACAGTATAGACACAACAATCCACCAAGTTAAAAAAATCAAAACATAAATGCTTCATATGTTTTTAAACAAACAAATAAATAAGAGATCTAAATTAATCCAAGTTAAACACTTGATTCTTTATTCTTAAGAGCTTATAGAGCCAAAATAGAGCCAAGGAGTCTAGGGCACAGCTAAGCCAGTGCTGCAGTTGACTCACATCACCCCAGCTTCTGCAGAAAACACCACTTGAACTCTGCTCCAGATACTGGTGCCTGCATTGCCTCTTGCAAAGTGCAGATCTCCAGATCTGTCCTCAGGCGCCCAAAATAAATAGTGCTGAATAGTCAGCATAATACAGAATTTCTCTACGAACGGCAGCAATCTCAGCAAGTCTTTCACACACCTGGAGTACTTCAGAGATACTAATGGATGTGAAATGTTAGTACAGCTGCATACAAAAATACTTACTGCATTAGACCTGCCTGCGTCACACTGGATTCTCTTGTTTTAATCTTCTATTTATTGCCTACAAATAACTTTTTCCTTCAAATTGGTCATTTGAAGGATTTTTTTTTTCCCACACAATGCAAGAGTATTTATGCAAAGAACAATTTTCTTTGATATCATAAGCTCTTCGTTCATTTTTATGTGCTGTCTGACTAACTGGTATATCAAGCATAACATAACTGGCTTACAGTACCTATCTACCTGAAGGTAATTTAAAACATTCAGACCCACAATATTACTAGCTGTGCGTTACCAGTTATTCCAGCATGACACGCTGCATTACTTGGGAAACAACCAACACTTTTTTTGTTACCTTTTCCATCTTTTTTTCCCTCTAACTTTTGGGTAAAAAAAAAAAAAAAAAAAAACGCTAATAAACACCAGATTGGAATCCAGTAGCAATGAACCTGGGCAGTAGGAGTGACCAAGCAGTCCCTGCTGCCTCCCCTCTATCACAGACAGCTTGGGTCAGGCTGTTCTGAAGTGTGCCAAGCTGCAATTCAGGAGCACCAGGCGTCCAACAGATCAACCTTATTTACCTGAAATTTCGGATAGAAAATACCTTAGCATTTGGACTAAGAGTCCACACTGCCCTGGTTTGCAACAGTTCTACATGACCTACATGCACTCTTTTCTGAATATTTTCCTAAGATGCTAGAAGGCATCTGTGTTGGAGCTTTTAACCAAAACATGCTCTGCTACAGAGAGTTTCATCCCTCCAACTGAAAAAAAAGGGGCTGAAAACATGTTTTGCAAGCCATCCTATGCTCAACATTTTTATTTATCTTTGCAAGGTCTCATCCTGAGCAGTAGCTCCAGCAATAGCCTGGATGGTTTGCATCTGTCTTCTCAATTACACAAACATGAGAAAAATCTTCCTCAGCATGTACACTGCTCTTCTGACAAACGCTCTTAGGAGTATGACCACAACCACTAATTCCTAGCCTGTTTATATTCAATTTTCAAATCATAAATTCACAAATAGAAAAAAGAAATGTGGCAGGATTTTCAATGCAGCATTTGTTTCATAGCATCTTTTTTGGCAAAAGTGATAAGCCTTCTACTACCTTCAAATGTTAGGGAGGCAAGACAGGAGGTCATCTTGAGATTAATGCCTTGGAACACCTTGCAGAAATGGGATATAATGAACTACATTTCAAAATGCTTCATAAAAGATATACCCCAATTAAACCCTCAAATTTACTGTTTTTAACACTATTTCAAAGAATTTCAGCTTCAGTATTCAAAGACAGAGGTCCTTTGAATAGAATATTAGCTCTTGTATAAATGAACATGATTGTATATCACTCGGGGGGAAAATTAATCAAGTAATCTATGAAGCACTTGAGGAACTTACTGATGCACTATCCCCCACGTTAGCAATTTTGACCTTTCTTTATTCCTTATTTCCACAACAGTAAGCAACACCAGGACAACTATTACAGTGCAAAAGCTGTGTGATTATCACAACATTTTCCATAATGAATGTCATTTATTAGGGTCTTTTGCCCAATTCAGATGTTTGTATATTATATGCTACCCAGGCTTCTCACAAGCTAACAATTAAGACTTAATTTGTCTTTTCATTATTTACTGGTATCAGTTTATTGCCTTTCAAGTCCAACAGTATCTTTTAAAAAGATCTCTTAATGAGTTAAGCACCCCAATATGAGATTGCTCCTGCTGAAAAACTGCTTTACAGGAATCAGTGCCACATTACCCTCTGTAGATTTGACCCCCTCTATATAGACTATAGAAGAGGACACTGACAGGAATACTCTCAACATACCGAACATACAACAACAGCTATAGTCTTAGGAAGAGGAAATTCAGCAAGGCATACTCATATGACTTATTTTAATCACAAGCAAAACAAGACTATCCTCCAAACCAATTAGCAATGCCTTAGGGATATATCCCACTAAAAGGAAATCATCAAAAAGCAGATTCACACAAGACTAGCTCATTTTCTTCAGGTGCTGTGCTAATAGGGCTCCATTTAATCACCTCTTGCACTGCTCAACAATGGCCAGTATCAAGAACTGTAGCAAACAGTTGCTAAAAAGTAGCACTTCAGTTTTAGTGGTGTAGCTAGTCCTCTTCCAAGAGAAATCATCATACCACAGGGTTTTAAAATGTGACATAACTGAAGCCCAGGAGGAAATAATTTGTTTTCTGCTCTCATCATATTCTTTTCCCAAAAGACAGTTTTCTTCTACTATGAAAGCAGATTACTCTTTATACATCTAAATAAACAAAAATCCAATTCACCACTCTGCTGTTTCACTTTTATACCAACATAACTATTAAAAAAATTATATAGATAGATACTTTCCTTTGGAACTTTTACCAAAGTTAATAAATCAATAGCAAAATCAAAGCATGCTGACACTTAAACAGAGAACAAGTCACAACTACTTAATAAAACCTTCAAGTTGGCAGTGAGAGACACTGTGACCAAGTCCCTTTATTAGGTATGGTCATGATAGCAATAAAAGTAGTGAATTTGGATGACACTAAAAATACAGCAGTGAGAACAAATGCTGAAACATGGAGCCTATAAGCAAAGCATTTTCCAGTATTCTGAGCACTCTGCACTGAGTACAGTATTGCATTAGGAAGAGTGCTGCCAGCAGGGCGAGGGAGATGATCAATTTCCCTAAGGTGATTAAGGGGTTAGAACACTTGACAAGTGAGGAGAGTTTAAAGAGGGCTGGGTTTGTTCAATCTGGAGAAGAGAAGGGTTGGAGGATCTCAATGTGCATTAATATCTGACAGGATGGGGGAATATAAAGGACCGAGCCACACTCTTCTCACTTGCACCCAGTGACAGGATGAGAGACAAATGACAGATGCTGTAACACAGGAAATTCCTCTTAAGCATGAACAAAATCCACTCTACCTTGAAGCCATATATTCTGGGACTATAAATGCATCTTTGAAATCATTCATTCATTTCTGCTCACATCCTTAAAAAGAATGTGCAAGACTGATGGGAAACCAATGGGAACATTTCACCCTTACAAACTTTTACTAACAAGATCTTGCCCTGTCAGTGGGAGAAGTCAGCACAAGCAATGCAGAGCCCTAGATCATACAGAAAAGGCCACAAAGACAAGAGAACATAGCAGTTTCACTCCGGGTCTAATCTTGGTTGCTGAACATTTATTTCATACCAAGAAATAAACCCTTTGATTCCTGTCTTCCAGGCTCAGTTAACAGATATAGCAGCTGCCAAAGCAAGAATTTCCCTCAAACTAGAAAGGCTGAACAGACACGGAAATCACAACAGTATGATAAACAAGGAATCACACATTTCCTTTTTATAAATAAAAATCACTTGACAGAACAAAAACAAAACAAAACTTGGCATCCTTTTTCCTTTCAGCTCTCCTTCCTTCCGTCAGTTCCCATCCTGCACTTAGACTCAAGCTGCCTATAACAAGTGCATCATACCATTATACCATTATACCATTAATGTTTACCATACCAATTCCATCCTTTTGGAATATGTGTAGATGTTTTACCATGTTTTTTCAATATTGACTTCCTCTCAATGACTGCTGAGAGCTGATGCAAAGGTAAAAAAAAAACCTGAAAGGGTCTCAACAGCCTACCAGAAGGCAGCTTTAGAGGCTGTTTGCAGGTACACCCTGATCTGCTTGCAGCTCTTTCAACTTTCTGTTGTTATATATCATTTATTCTCTTATGCAGATTAAACCTTTTCTTCATTTTACCCTCAGAGAAACCTACTGAGTATCAGATGTGAAATATCAAAAGTATAAAGTTGCTCATTTTTCAAACATGAACAGCACGGTCACTTATTGAATATATTCTGACAGCCTTGTTGCATATTAACCACCCTTTTCTGCAGCTCTCATCATCAGTCCTGTATTTCTTTTGCCGTGTTTCCCCTCTGCATCCACCAAACAGAACAGTACACAGACCCGATTGCATATTTTCCCCAATGTAATTTCAAAGTATATAGTCACATTGTCATTTCTGCCCTTGAGCAGCATCCATCACATTCGCGATTTTCCTGAATAGTGCATACGAGTTCTGTTCCTTGCACACAGAAGTTTACAGTATTCTGATTTACACTGGTTCTGCAAGATACCTGTATGTTAGCTAAATGTCAATTCTGTCAATTTGGTGTCTGTAATGCATTTTAATATCAGTATTAGAATTCATATTGCCAATGATACAAGTGTCTGCTATGGAAGTAATTCAGGCCCCGTTGTCCTCAGTATTTTGGAAAACATCCTAATATTTATAAAGTTTGACAGAATTACCTTTTGCTCCTATCTGTTTAGCTAAATCCTCTTCTGCCTCACTGGAGGATGTACTGTATTGTACAGAATCAGAATGCAATTTTTCCTGCCTCTTTTCATCTTATCCTTCACCAGTTTATCAGATACTTGGAATCAGTTAGTATACAAAAAACATTCAAACTACCTGGCTATTACAAACAGGGTAATATTATATATCTATCATTCAGTCTGAAGTCTTTTCACAGGTCTATGTATAACATTTAGCACAAGGTAACATAAGAAATAAGGCAGGACTACTATTAGAGGGCGAGTATGATCAGAATACGATTAGTAACTTGAAATATATAAACAGCTTAGAATTAGACTACCTAAATAAAATCAAAAATAGTAGAACTGTATTACAGTGAAGTCAGGACCATCCATGGATAACATTTAGGAAAAAGTACCAGTGAAAATTAGCCTGAAATTAAATGCCATGATTATGTCAGATTACTTTATGTATTACCTTTATTAAAAAATTAGAACTCTCATTACATTCTTATGCCCTTGAACATACATACAGCATCCAAATTGTCTTGAAACTTGATTGCTGAACTTGGGTAAGAGATTTAATTTTCTTAACTTCATGTATTTTTATGCATCTTTCTTCTTTTATACTAACTTACAACATCTGCATTTCATTATTAATTCACTCATTTGACTCCACGATTCAGAATGTAAAACCTCTGTTATATGCTATTGTGAACTGCTCCTGTCTGAGGAAAATGGGATTTTCCGGTAAGGTCTGGAGATCAATAGTATCCTGTCACCACCAGTGAATAATGTCTAATGGTGGTGCACCTAATGAGAGCGCTTTACAGAACATCCACCTGCCTTTCACGCGTGCTATACAGCACTGTAACAGGAAAGAGAATAAATGACAGATTCTTCTCTTTCCCCTCCCCCCCAATTTCTTTTTATTCTGTGTCTCCTAACTTCTTAAATGTGCATTTTCCACCAGCTTACTACGTTTAACTGCACAGAAAATTGTCAAAAAGAAGTGCTTTGAGTTTTTACAGGATAAGAGAAATAACTACTTGGTAATAACTCATTAAAAACCAAAATGACATAATATTTGTTAGCACTGCCTCTCCAATCTTACATCCTCTAAAAAGCAGTCTCGAAGTGATCACATAGACTCTTGCAACACTTTGCTTGGCTCCTACCAGACCCACCTTTGAACAACTATTCTAAGTGAAACACTCCGGAGTTTAAAGCACCTGAGTCTGACTGACACATAATTACATGGCTTACCTTATTTGTTACCATTTTCATAGGAGAAATTAGAATACTATTTTAGAATATCAGCTTTGCATTGGTTTCATAACTATGTAGGGCAAGTTAATGTTGCATTAGCCTCAGAAAGCCTTTACTAAAAAACAGAAAACACTTTTCTACTCTTTCTCCCACACAAAGTATTTCTAAAGTTCTCAGAAAGTTAGTCTCAGCTTGCATACACATAGCATAATCAAGCAGTAAAAACAGACACCAAATCAACTCTATCTTTTATAAGCTAAAAAAGAATATTAATAAACACTTCACTGTTGTCCACTCATTATTCCTTCTGTATTGCAAACTAAAAATGTGGTATGTCTGCATATGTGCTGTATTCATTTATGTTTTATTCTACTCACCAGATTAAGATTTTGTACAGGTGATTGAAGAATTCAGTTAATCTACACATATCATTAATACTCAATTGTAAATTGCAATGGAGCTATCACAATATGTTGTCATATGATCTTTAAAAATAAAGAAAACAATCCACCAGTTCCTGGACTAAGTTTTGTCAAACTTATGTCATCATAGAGACAGTCATTCTTAATTTCAGAACCGTGTATTAGAGTTGTATCTGTGGCCCTTATTTATTTATGAAAAACAAAAAACCTTTAGGAATGTTAGTGTTAGAAAGGTGCTGAGATGAGCTATGACGGCTGGAATGAGCTGTCTGTAAAAGCTTAGGCTCTCCACTAAGCTCTTGGCTTTGTCCTTCTGCCTTGGCAGAAACAAAATGTGAGCACTCTGCTGGCACACACTGAGGAGTATTAGTGCAACCCAGATCAATGAATTACAAACATGGATATAAGATATACAATGCCTGAAAAGCAGGTCTACTCTCATATACTTTGGCTGCCAGCAAAAGAAAGGTACACAGGGCAAGCAAGGCTTTCAGTTGAGACTGCCCAGAGTCACAGTTATAGCTTATTTTCTTAATACAAAGAAGAAATACACTGCCTTCTCTTTTTTTTTTTTTTTTCAAATCTTATTACAATAGCCATGACTACTGGAAATAGATCTATGGGAGCTATAGATATTTAAGCAGTAGCATCTATTTATTATTATTTGGCTATACCATACATACTTTGTATCCACTTCAGAGAAATTTGAAAGCTTGCTCAGCTTGCAGCTCTTGTTTCACTGAAGCTAATGGGATGGCCCACGGCATAATGAGCTCTCTGCCATCTTCTCCTCTGCGTTCTCTTTTGCTTAAGTTTTCCTCAGAGAGAGCTCTCATCTGCTGCACCTTTTGCAGCTGCCATTCATGTTCACAGTGACTCTGAGGCATATGCATATTACAAAATCCGAACACATTCAACTTGCAGTCTATATTGTCATTTAATTATCAATTACAGCCCCAAGCCAGGTAAGTATTTTGAAGCGTTTTTTTTCTTTAAATGACTATAATACCTTATTAAGATTTCTCACATATTGCTTTTCTAACTTAGCAACATTAACTAATTACTGTCTCAACCTAGGCATAAAACTAACAGAAATCAAGCTTGTAATGAGATTAAGTCATTAACAACAGCTATAGAATATTCAGAAGAATTTTAACAATGAATTTTGAGGGACATTGGTTAAGTAACAATTTTTTTTTTTTTTTTTTTTTTCAGTAGAGCCCTGAATCTTGATATGGGGTTTTTATTCACAGATGCACTTCTGAGATACTGTTTAAACTGTATTGTAATAATAATATTGATTTCTATGATGTAGAAATAAAGATAAGGTACCAATAACAAACAATGCATCAACCACTACACAAAACTCACAAGATAATCACCAACCACAACTAATGGGATATTGAAATAGTTACTCCAATGTTTAAAGTTTGCACTTACCAACCTCCACAGCTCTAGAACAATTGGGGTCTGTGAAGCCTTCAGGACATTCGCATGAATAGAAGTCATCATTTAATCCCGAAAGACAGATGCCACCATTTTCACATGGGTTAGAGTCACACACATCCCCTATGGAAAGGGAAAAAAAAATTCTCAGCTTTTTGTATAACACTCTCCAACAGTTATGCACAAACTCTTAAATACTGTAGATTACTGATAACTGAGAACAAAAAGAAATGACAAACTAATTCATCTGAATACTTCTCTCAGCTAGTTCTAACTTATTTTCTTTAATAGGACACCTCTTTCATAATTTCCCTTGCTTGCTTCTCCATGAAAATACATTGTCTTACAACACTGAAAACCTCAAACTTAAGAAAAAATATAAACACAGACACACACACACTCCTCATATAAAATGATTTAGAACATACGTTTAGAACAGAATTAACCGAGGATTTTATTTAAGTTTCTTTACCAGGTTCTTCACCATCTGACTAATAGCTATTAATTTATGAGCCAAGTGATAAACTAAGAATCGTGGCTGGTCCATCTTTATGTATTTTAAAAATCTGCCAGTAGCAAAAATTTGATCTAGATCAAGCATCAGCACACAGCTGTATTTCTGCTGAATACAAAGTATGGCATTTAGGCCAGCAGCATGCCTTTGCACTGCATACATTTACGTATGTATGTCAGTTATAGGAACACAAATTAGATGTGATCTCAGCATAAAGCTTAGCAGCACAAAGTAAAGCCATCAAAACCTTTCTTAACGATTTAATTCTAACAGTGAGCTTATACCAGATCACTGATTTGCATCATATGAATGTACACGTTTTATCTTGTCCTAGGAGTCCTACAGGCCAAGCTGCTGTGTGGCCGTGCTGTGCCTGGAGAGCTGTGGCCTGGCAGCCCTGCCACAGGGATGGAGGCCAAAGCACTTGGGCTTCCACAGGCCTGTAGCTCTTCTACAAGCCTTGCAGGCCCCAGGGAAGTTTGCAAGTTCTCCTTAAATTCACTACCGCAAAATCAGATCAAATAAGCAAACAGAAGATACGCCTCAAAACTTCTAAGACACAGGGCAAGCACAGACCAATGGGGTAGCCTGACTCTGCCCAAAATAAGGCTAAAAATAACACGTCACTGATGCTCGAGTTGTTCTTCAGTGAAGACATCTATTTGGGTGATTACAGTCCAGGCAGTAGAAAGACGTAAATTCTGACAGACGAGCCATGGAGTTGTTTCATATGCTCAGTACTTGAACAAGTGTCCTATGCTCCTGCAGAGTACAATATCCTACAGTGATTTCTCATCTAATATTGTATGTTTAAAATTGCCTTCATGAGGATATGGTGCTCCTGATGCAAACAGGAGCAGAGTCTATTCAGCTCTTAAAAACTCAGTTTTAACAATCTTAAAACTCAGTCACACACAACTCAAAACCCACCACCTTATTATAGGTCTAAATATATGCTGGGGTGAAATAAAAATTTAATTCTGTAGAGTTTCTGAAATGCTCACACCTTCTGACAATATTTGAAATATTTTTCTCAGTTTGAGATCTACCTAAAGTTTGAAGCAAATCAACAGCCTTACTATTCTGTTAACATCTCCTATTTTCACGTAACGCAGGATTTCTTACGTGTTATGTCTTACATCCACATTCCAGGAGGAGAACTGTTAATTAGATGCTCTAGACCCCTTAAGGGACAACTGAAAGCAATTCTAAAGCATGCTCTGGGCTTTAGACAGCCTCCATTGCAGTTCTTTCCGCAGATACTTAGATATTTTGTTAGATGTACCACTCATCTCAGAAGACAAGTTTGTAGTGTTTTTTTTTTTTTTTTTTTTTTTAAAGTCTAAAATTGTAAAAGCTATAGGAACACATTTTGGGTACTTTCATATGGGATCTCTCAATCTGAATTTCCTAGTATTTGCATGTATTATCTTTACAGCATAATAGCAATTATTTCAAATACTTAAAACAGTTATTTTATGGTATACAATTTTGCATGTCAATCAAAATCACTGGTATTCATGAATGCAAATTCATATATCTGAAAGTAATACCAAATTGGTTTCCATAAGATATTCTAAATATGACCTAATTGTGTCATTTTACACGTGAGGTGTTTGATTTCAGAACTTACTACTGCTATTCTATATTAAATTTACTGTTCTTTAGAAATACTAATAATTTGTGCTGCATAGCCTTGTTTTACAGGATTTTTGCAAATGCCATTTAAAGGAGATGGATAATTTTTTTTTTAAACAACATAAGTACAATACTTTTTTTTATTTAAAAGCTGCTAAATTTTAATGTAGAAGATTTCGGAAAATTGACTGCTTTTGTCAGCATTATTAGCAATGGTGGTGGGATTCAAAGTGTTTTGAATATCTTTCTGACATATATACTTAAAATCAACAGCTCATATGAGAAATGAAATCTAGTGTTATGCAAGAAATTTACAAGATTAAAAAACTTTTTATTGAACTGTTTAAATTACAAAAAATAGTTTTTTTTTTTTCTTTTTGGGGTGGGAGACAGAGGGAGGAGTGAATGTTAAAATGCCTTTATGACAAAGATAATCATGTGTCATCCATTTGATATTAATAGTTTATCTTGAAGATAGTACAACTGAAGAAATGCAGCTATTTAAAAAACAGTCTGTGACTCCTCTGGCTATACTACAAATCATTAGTCTACTTGAATCTAAACTAGTTAAACATTTTTCTCATCTTGAGTAGTACCTAAATTATTTGAGTAGCAAACGAGGCTTGTCTTTGGCTTCAGGAAGGTTAGCCATTTGCTTGTGAAAGGGCAGCATCAACTAGTCTTACACAACACACAGATGCTTCAAAAAATGTATTCCCCATAGTATGAATAATTCAGCTACAGGAGGAACACTTGTTAAGTTAATCCACTTGGATTTTTTGAATAAAATGAGAAAGGACATTTTTATTACGTACTTCCTGACTTGGTGGTCCTTTCAATTTCAATTATGGAAGACAAGAACCAAAAAGAAAGGCAGACAGTCAAACTACTACTTCCATTTATAAATTTCTTATTGACTGACAAGCAGAATGAAGCTCTCATTTTTCTTATTTGAAGTCTCCCACTGTGACAAAAACACATATACTTCACTGTGTGGTTTTCATATGTCTGAAATGTCATCTTGGCTTCTTTACTCTCAAGTAGAGTGACCCAGGCTACAGTTTGGGACCAATACAACAGCTGCTGTCTGCTAACAAAAGCCATTTATTTCCATGGTCAGGAAATCACTGCACTAAGTGTTCTTTTGACCCAACTACCTTGGCCCAAATTCTGTCAGTCACTAGTGTACATCACAAAAGTATAATGAACACAGTACACATGAAGAAAACATGACTATCAAAAAGAACATAATCAGCAGCATCACATCTCAAAACACTTAGAGCAAATTCAGACTCAGGCCAGAATTTTAAGTAACTTCATTTGGAAAAAAAATAAACACAAATATAAAAACTTAAAACAAAAAATTATGAACAAAATACTGTTAGATTCCACTGTTCTCATCCATTTTATACAGAGATGAAGTTATTACTGTCTATATTTGCTGCTTTTGTCTCCTTTTACTTTGCCCATTTTTTCACTGAGGTAATATAAAACAGAGCATAATATAGAGCACAACCATCACGGGTAGGATAGGATAGTGTGACATGCCCTGTCCATTCTCAGGATTCATGATCATCAAAGAAGCCTGGAAACCCGAGCAAAGACATTAAAACATCCAACATCCAAATTCACAAGAAATTAAGAAGAATCATTGAGCTTCTAAGACTAGCCATGTTTTTGAGCACATCAGTTCCTGACAAAGCATCTTTAAGGAAAAAAACATAGTGCTTTCTAATTCATATCATAGTTAGAATTACAAAGGAAAACAAACCTTTTTTTATATTACAGTTTTAAAAGACTGTCTAGACTGTGTCAAGGATAATTCAGATGTACCTGGGTCAATATACTTGTATTACATTTTTATTGCAAATTAATAACCATCGGGCTTTAAAACACCTCAGTTATTAGAAGGAACCTACAGAGTGTCAGAGACAATCTGAAGACTAAAAACAATTAAAAAAGGCAAGAAGTTGTCCCCCAAAAGACTACCTAGGCTGTTTGATTCACAAAACACAGAAGAGGACTAAGGCTGAAAGTGTGCTATAGTAACTTTGTAGAGGAATGGTTAAACTTCAGCATGACATTAAATAAAAGGCAAAGAAATGAGCAAGTGTACAGAGAAAAGGAAGAGCAATGAGCAATAACTCTACTTAAGACTACCTATAAAGTTTGTGCAAATTTGCATACTGAAATTAGTAAAACTCACTTAAAAATGTTAGCACCCTCATGACTTAGTGCCTGTGAAATTGTGCAGAACAAAAACAAATGTCACCTTTGAATCAACAATATGCTTCCCATTTTACGTTTGTCTCTTGAGAGCCCATTCAGGCTGAAATAGTGAAGTCTAATTTGTTACATATTCTATTCAGTTTGACGCACAGAATTTGATTTTAGAGGTTCTGCTCTTAGGAAGAGCTTATGGGGGTACACTTTATTTTAACCTAACAGGTTATGGGACTTGTTGCCTTTGCAGTACTATGCTGCATATTATGCAATCTTTAGCACAGCAGGAGTTCTGACCTTAACCTTGGAGTCAGAGGGAATGTAAGAGTAAATAGACCCCCAAATAAAAGACTCTATATGATTAACTCTTACAGAGATGTGCTCAGTATCTATAACGTACCATAGTGATAGGTGATATGCCCTTTGCAACAGACAAATCTCTGTTCTGACAAATTTCCATGAAGCAAGCAAACCCGAAGAACTTTATTATTGAGAAATATAAAGTGACAGTTACCAGTACAGGTTTATTGAAATGTTCTGGAAATGGTCCAATAAAGAATACAAGTGTCAAAAAATATCAATAATTCATGTTTTTATTTTGTATGTCCTGACTAACCCCGTCCATTTCATTATCAGATTCTTCAAGCACTAAGTTATGTTACAATACTGTAAAAAACATCCTACAGCTGGTGGTGCCTCTATTCCATCCTCAGGAAAGTCTCAGACAGTAAAACCTCATTGTTTCAAGCTACGAAGATTTGGGCTAAACTAACATAGAGGCCGTAATCTGAGATACTTGTGCTCACATGCTTCTCCCACAAAACTGCCAGAGCTCCTTAACCACTTTGTTGTATTCACTTCTTTCAGGAGACTTATGCTTTGAAGTGATGTTATGCACGTAACCAAGCGCACAGAGGAATCAGGGTGAAATCAAACTGAAAATCTCAGAATAAACTCTGGATTTGGAAAGAAGGTACTCTTAAAATGCAGAAGATCAGGAGATATTATTTTCCAATCCCTTCATCTTTTCCTCACACATTTGATTCTTTCTGAACAATTTCAAAATTTTAGTTAAGAATGAATCTCCTTCCCACCAAACAGACATAACTATATAGCAAAACTGAAACTAAAATTATGAGAAATCTGCACTTTACCAACATTCAAGCCTTTTTAATGCCTGACAAAATAACATTTTTCATGTCAGGCTGTAGGAGAGGAACCGTTCTATCAAGTCCACCTTCTTCCCTTTATAAAATCATTTTAAGTAGTATCCTTTCAATGAGATGCTGAAAGAGCCATTAATTGCTTCTCTCTACCAGAGGATACAGGAAGAAAGGTAACAATGCTAAACCAATTATTTCACAAACTTTACATTTTATATAGCATACTTTTTAGTTCTAGAAGGCGCCACAAGTTATATTGCATGATTCTTCTTTATCAAATAGCGCAATACTTTGCTTGACAGTAAAGGACAACCTGAAAGAAGAAACTCAACTGGCATATATAAATAATACAGCACATCATTGTGGTAGCAGCCCATCAATCATTGTCACCAACAGAATTCAGTTTATGAAAAAATTGTGCTGTGAAGGCTGAAAAGACGCACTGTGCAAATAAAAAGCGACCATTCTGTACTCATCTGTAAGTTCTATTTTGTAAAGCACTCTTAGCAATAGCCAAAATTACAAAGCGCAGTGAGCGGCCATCATAACATGCAATTCAACCTGTGATTGCAGTTCGTTAATGTCAGTCAATGAATATGAGAAAATGAATTATTTATTCTTATCTGAAGCTATATGTGTGTAACAGCATGGTTCCTGGGATAAGAATACATATCAACTGCTGAAGTAATGTATCCTGGATTAGGTGTGTAAGAAGCATTTGAGAAACTATTCACAGAGTTATTAGCCTGAAATGAATATTATTTCCCTAAACCAAAAACCTGCATGACAACTGTTAATATTTCCAGTGTAATTATTATTGTAAAAGTCATTTTCTTAAAACAATTCAATGGTGATCAAGAACAATGGAATATGTCTAAAGAAATACCATGCACAAGATCTCAAAAACAGATAGAAAGAAGCAGAAGGAAAGATAGTCTAGGTGCCTGGACACATTTTCTGTCCAGACACAGAAAATTTCACATTTTCACATTTGTCACATTTTCCAGAGAAAGAACAAATACAGAAGGATCTATGGAAAAAAACCATGCTTATGTATTGCTTTACATATATTTGAATGCATGTTTAATGTACAGTGTGTAATATGCATTACATACTGAAGCAGAGTAAAGGGCAGATGCTGATACAGAGCAACATACATTCCGGGGTGCCTGCCACGTATGTTATTGGGGGTACCACATCTTTTCCACATATGCTACATAATGAGCTGAGGTTCCACAGGTAAGTGCAACTCAAGCTTTTGGTTTGGCTCTCAATAGAGAAAGGAGAACCATCACTCCCACCCAAAATCCCACCCAAAACAGTACATACATTTTTATTCAATTCCATACATTTGCTGCATGAAATACAGGTTATTTTTTAAGCCCTTCCTAAATATTTATTTTGAATTAACATATATTCCATTTGATGAGAATAAAGCTTGCTTGTTATAAACCAATCTCCAGGTAGAGCTGAAAGAGTCTAAAAAACTAAATCAGTCAATGGAAAATTGGTCTCTGGACAATAAAAATGAGTCTCAGTTCTGATAATCGGAAGAGTAACTAAATTTCAGAAGACAACTGAGAAAGTACATGCGACCAGTAGCAGTTTCACATTAAAAAAGAATCAAATCGATCTTCAAAGAAAAAAGACCTTTAATACTGTCCTGATTTATAGAATCAATCTGTACACTGTCCAAGTTACAATCTATTCCTCCACAGCTAAATCACTGCTGAGAAGCAAAACCATAAATCATTGGAGACACTTGTACAGAGATGCATAATGTGAGCATTTTACATTGAACAGAACAGCCAAGCTCTGCAGTCCTTTTAACATCTATGTAAACTGTCACTCAAATTAAATGAGGCAGCCAGTAAGTTAACTAAAGCTAACTAAGCTAACTAGTTAGCTAAAATAAGGGTGTTTAAAAAAAAAAAGACATCAATAGCCTAAAAGTTATTTCCCTTCTAATTGTTTTCTAGGATGATTTTCTCACTATGCAGAGAAGAGGTGCAACTATCTTCCTAACTCAAATACTCCTGGCAGACTAACCAAATAGTTTCAGAAAATGAATACTCTGATATTATTAGTTCTACAATTCCCCATTTGAATCTGAAAGGAAAACTGAGAAGAGAATATTAATTTCAATAAACTCATGGTTTTATGACAGGTTTCATGACAACTGAGGTATTTGCTACTTTTTTGTGAAAGCCTCTGAGACAAAGAGCCTTGATGTATTTAAAAAACATTTTCTGAAGCTTGTAGCTATGGAAGACAGTTCCAAAACACCATTTTAACTAGGAATAGAGTTTTCTTTAAACTCTTATTTTTTCCCTGTTTTATAACTTACGAAGATACAACAGATGATTTTTGAAAAACTGAAAAATATGAAAATAAATTTAGATTTAGAAGTAATTCTTCCAAATGAAGAATTCTCACTAGAATATCAATCTAGGACTGAACCACTAATCCTAAGGAAGATCAAATGCTGACTTGAACTTTTGATTTAGACTAATAATATAATACTCTAAAAGTGTGTTTCTGCTTTCTGGGTTAGTATAGAGCCCTAACATACCGCCTAGACAGATAATATATTATGTCAAATCCCCTTCTGCCTTAAAAAGTATAATCTTTTCCCTTTCTAAATATCTACTGTATCTGCTACTTTATTCAAGTGAAAGAGTAGTAGGTCACTGTACTTCAGCCTAGAGTGTTTCAGCCTTTCAAGGCATCTGATGCTTGACAACACAAAAAATAACTTGAAATAGAAAACAGTTTAAAAAGTAAATTCTTCTCTCTATCATAGGTTATAAAGAGTTCATTTCTATGCCAACTGTTCTTCAGGGAAAAGGAACTATTCCTGTCACTTCAGCTCTTCACTAGTAAGAAAAGGATCAGATGGGATTAAAAAGGAATAGGTTATACAATAATCTTCTGAATACTTTCACAACTTATGGAAAAGATTTTATAGATATAATGTTATGTTTTTTGTTTGCTTGTTTTTAAAGGAACGCAGGAAACTACAGTTGATAAACTAGGATTTGTTTAAGCAGAAGGAAAGAAACCTTCTCTAACTGCTGAGCTGATATTACGAATACTGTACCACCCAACACCCATCCCCAGCCAACAGCATGAATGCTTTACTGCACAAGCAGCGAGGCAGCTGATAAACGCCTTCAATGCATTTATCCTACCACCCTACCAATCCCTAACCAATCCAATATCCACTTATCGTTGTGTGCAACAACCCTGGCGATCCTACACAATGTACGGACTCCTCGCATACACTCATATGATTCCAGCTGCCATTCACGTCAGCCTCATTTACACACATTTTAGCTATCACAAATCGTGTGAATCAACCTATATCGCTGCACCTGATTAGCAAAACAGAGAAAGACTGGTTTATGAAAAGGACAAGAACAGAAGCCTAAACTGAGAAGTCATGTATACAAGGCACTTATCTACACTGTTCATCTCTATTAAATTATGTTTTCTCAAATAAAACTTGTAGAATTGATTTTAAGTCATGATGCAAATATATCATCATTTCCCATTTCACATATAAACTTCAAATTTCTCAATTAATATAATATTCCAATTCTTTCTGGAAATTCCCAAGTTCTACAGACCTTACAGCTTCTCTCAGAAATCAACTGGGCTCCTGAAGGTTTTTCCATCAAAAGCTAGCAGATTCATTTGTATATCCATGACCTTGAGACTGTCAAGGTAGGTAGCTGAATTATTGCTTTGAGTTAAACTAAATTGAGGAGTTTTTGATTTTTTTTTAAATAACTGTTCCTTAGCCTCTAGACTCAGACACATGGCAGCTTCTTCCTTCTCCATCACCTACTGTTCCATGGAAATAAAATCCAGGCACACAGTCAGCAGTCTAGTGGGTACCCTTTTGATATGCTCTTTTTTTCATAGCAAGATGGGGAAAAGTAGACTGACACGATCTTTTTAAAATGAACCATTTTAAGTGTTTACAACCTGCTTTAGGTAGGTATCTTCTTCCTCATTGGCTCATGGACTGAGAATATTCAGGTTCTCACCGGTTTTGTGAGTTATCTTCAGATGACTCAATAATTTGACAGTATTTTTCAGCTTCAACTTTTAATTTGGCAGCAAAGCAAGAAGGAATTTCACCAAAATTAACCATTTTACTAACTGTAAAACTATCATTTATGGGCTGTTAAATAATCTAAATTTTCATTCAGTTTACATCTCATTTTACGTTTCCCATGCCTTTCCTTAAGCTTCATACCTTTTGAGATTAGTGATTTGAAAGCACCAGACTATGTATATATAACATGTATATATATATATATATATAAAAAAATATACACACAGTGCACATGCACTATATCTGAGATGAAGTTTCATTTTTTCTTTGTTTGCCCTATATTGGATTTCAGGTACTGGTTGCTAGGCAATTACTAGTTTTCTCAGCAGTGCTGAATTTATCTTTTCTCATAATACGTAAATAAAAATGAGCTGAGAAATTACAGAGTCGTAATTATCAGTTTTAAAAACTCTTAATTGCTTCATGATGTCCTATCTTATTCAGGAGGAAATACCTTAAAATAATATGAATTCTAAATAAAGTCTCATTACTCTCGGGAAAAGTAGCCAGTGATTTCTTAGCTGCTCCCTGTTTGTAGATGCCCACTATGAAATACCTTACTTTGTCACATTTTAAATAGAAGCATCAACAGTTTTTAAGGTATATCCACTCTCTAATATATCAAGTGAAGCATCTAAAGGAGTAAACACAAATTTTCATATTCTCATTTCAAAATTTCACAGAACCACATCTGTAAGTACCAAGTGAACCTCAAACCTCCTTGTATATATAGATTTATACCAACATATACATTTTGCTCATTGGTATTTTCATAATCTTGTTAATGAAAAGCAAAACCACCCTGCAACTGGACCAAAATGAATACAGTATTTGGGAGCAACCAAAGGATTCACTTTCTGCTAAGGCTCTATCCTACTACTTTAATACTGATGCAGACACTTAACGCTCTTTCCTAAATGAACTAAGCAATGCAACCATAAGGTTATTTTAAGAGAGGTTTTTATGATATAGAATTCTGCAGTTAAAAGGAAAGCAAAGACTCCATAGGTTTCTATTGCTATAACTAATTGATCTCACATTGTTTCTTTTTTTCTTTTTTTTTTTTTTTTGGGGGGGGGGGGGGGGGGGGGC